>PVKN010018016.1:0-17031 GCA_004027915.1 Capromys pilorides
ATTTGTTTAAGAATTACTAATCCTGGGAACAGGGAATGCTCAATGTATCACTCCAGGAATTAAAATCTAAAAGAGGGGAGATATCTGCTGGTTGATCCAATGCTTGTCTTGTATGGGTAGGAAGTGAAAGAGTTTTCTTGTAGAAGATACTTCTCACATGATGAGCTACCTTTGAAAACAAAATAAGCACAGTAATTAAGTCTGTGAATGCTTTCAATAACTCAGTTTAGTCTCACTTTATAGGAATGCTGAGGTAATTGCCAGCCTGTAGCAGAGAGTTGTAGTGGTCAGAATTCTAATATACGGTGGGCTTTTCTTTCTCTCAGAATCAGGTGGTGTTTAGAGATTTAAAACTGAGAATCAGGGTGGCTCTGGCTTCTAATTCCCCTTTCTGGTTTACTGTGGCTCATCTGGACCATGTGATTTCATTCCATTTGACCCTTCTATGGTCCCACAATCGACCCCACAGACATCCTCTCAGATCTCCACCATCCCTCCACCAGCCCTTTCCCTGACTGAGGTCAGAACTCTTTTGCACCCATCTGGTTACCAGGAGACATAAACCAGACTGCTTTGGCATCCTACAAAGGGCTTTGGTTGTCTCCGATACAACCTGACCCTGAATGGAACCTAGGCCTCACTGTCACAGCTCAAATTGCAGGTTGCTTCTATTCTGGTAATATATCCAAGTTCCCAAATCACAATAAATTTTTTCTTTTCCCATCCTTTCTCTCGTATGCCTTGCTCTGATCCACTTTCAGAGTTTTTGTTCTGGGGGTGGGCACTGCTTGGTACCATGGAGATTTCTCCTCAACCTCTGTTTTAAAGGTTGAGATATTGTCATCTTATCCAGTGATAAACTCTTGCCTGTTCAGCTTCTAGGATTCAAAATGCTAAGAAGCCAATTCTGCTGCTTTGATTTCCAATCCCAAGGACCCCATGATGGCCCTGTTTGATATCTGCCATTGCTTGGGCTTCCTCCCAGCTTCTGGGGGAGGCTTGTTCTGTCATGCTGGGAGGTGATGCTTGGGATACAGTAAAGTAGCTCAGCAGGGCTTTGAGGAGGTGTGTGCTGTCAGACGGTAGCCCAAAAATGAGTGGTAAACGGAAGTTAAAGAAAGCTTGATTTGGGAAAAAATACCCTGAGATGTCATTGTAAGTATGCCAAGATATATAGTATCCTTACTAGAGAAAAATGAATAAATTAAAAAACATTTACCAGTGTTGGGGCACATCAGGGCCACCAGCTATCTACCTTGGATAAAGCCTTCGAAGAACTAAGAAGCAAAGACTCAGGCAAACAGAAGGTGGCTATGATACGGCTGGTGGAAAGGTTAAAGAGCTGAGACCCTAAAGTAACTTGGGGCCAGATGAAGGTGTTTATACAGCAGGAAGTCAAGCAAGTTCAAAAGTGATTGCTGCTGAGGAGCACAAGTCTCTTCATCTGGTGGACATCTGGGAAGCAATGGCCACAGTTCATGTGACTAAGACATTGGCGGACACCTAATTCCACACAGACAGACTGATGACTCACATGGCCCAGGCGAAGGAACAACTTCACACCTCTGATGAATCAGCAGGGCCAAGGCAGAGGTAATGAAAATGCCCACTGTCATTAGTAGCGGAAGAAATAGGAAGCGCCTCATTGCCGTACTTGTTAGTGTTGGAAATGCTCCCTGCGATCCCTGATTGTGAATGAACTGAAACCTCAGATGCAGTTGTAGGTGTTTCAACTGCTGTGTGGCCCAGCGTGGAAGCACAGCATTGGCCACGAAGGCTTGCACTGAGCAGCCGAGCCTGGCAAAGGATGTATCTACTTTGATATAAAGGAGTGCAGTCAGGGGGCAGATACTCATCACAGAGAAAGCAGAATCAGAGCAGAGGGCTTGTGACACGGCCCAGGCTGTGAGATGGATGTATAAATAGCCACTGTTGAGATGACAGCTGGGATGAAGCAGAACAAGTCAGGAGGTGGAGCCCACAGCAGGCCAGAGTGAAAGAATTTAGGGCTTACTCTGTAAATAGTGAAAGGGTGCCTCCGGCTGGATTTTATGTGCACTCAACTGTATAAGCTGAAAGTGTAACTGCTGGGTTAAGAGAGGCAGGGAGCCAGGTGTTGTAGGCTCTGCCTGCAGTCCCAGCTACTCAGGCGGCCTAAGAGGGAGGATCACTGAGTCCTTGAATTTAAGACCACTTTAGCAAGGCCTTGTCGCAAAACAAAATGAGGGTGTCATATACGCTGGGACATCGTGAAGATTAAGACAAAAAACAGCATGAGTGAAAGGTACAAGGTAGATATGAATCACTCTAAACGTGAGTTTTCGTATATTGCAGAGTGGTAGCGAGGGTCCTTTTATGGCTTAATAAACAAAAAGTTCAACCAGAGTTAACTCAGCAGAGGAATAGCGTATCTCAAATTCACCTCAAACCAGCTTCTCACATTTATTATGTGTATTGATTAGGTTGTTCTTTTAAAACTAAAGATCTGAGTTTTTGAAAGAAAACATTTTTACTTTTTTCTTTTTTTTTTTTTTTTTTTTTTTTTTTTGAGACAGGGTCTTGCTATGCAGTTCAGGCTAGCCTTGAGCTCACTTTTGTAGCCCAGGCTGGTCTTGAACTTGCACTGATCCTCCTACTTTAGCCTCTCAAGTGCTGGGATTACAGGTGTACAGGGATTACAGGCATGCACCATCACACCTGGCCACCAATATTAATTTCTTATTTTTAAAATATTATTTATTTATTTGGTACAGTGCCTCCCCATGCAGCTCAGACTTGTAGCGATCCTCCTGTCTCAGCCTCTCCAGTACTGGAATTACAGGTGTGCATCACTAGGCCTGCTTTGGGTGGCTGGCATGGCATATGGCACTGGGAATTGAACTTGGGTCTTTATGTTTGCCAGGTAGGTGCTTAGACCACTGAGCTATCTCCCTAGCCCTAATTTTTTAATTTTGAGCAATGTGCCATGTTATATGGAATGGTAACTTTGTGAAAATTGGGTGAACTCTGCATTATCTTTGAAACTTTCCTGTCATACAACTATTTCAAAAAAAAAAAAAAGATGGAAAAAGAAAAAAAGAGGAAATGTGAAAGCATCTATACTAGAAAGGGAATTTCTGAAAATTTTTACACAAATAAAAAATGGTTTTTGAAGAAAAATCTGAAATATCAGCCCCAGGCATAAGCATCTACTGTAAATAAGTATAATTCCATAAAAATTCTGGGACAGATTCATTTCTTTTTAATTTTACTTTTAATAAGGTCATTTTTCCAAATATAATTATTGACCTGTTATAGCTCTTCCAAGTTTGAAGGCCCCATCAACCTATAAAACAGATATAAAACAACCTATAAAACAGATCCCTTCTCTCAAAAGGATTACATTTTAATGGGATAAAGGGAAATCAACAGTAAACAATGGGCCTAACAAATAAGCAGACTACACTTAGGGTTGAAGATGATAAGTGGTCTGGAGGAGAGAGAGCAGGAAGGGAGATGTCAAGAGTACGGAGGGGCTCGGCAGTACGCAATTTTAAGCAGACTGATCAGAGTAAGCCTCCGGGGAAAGCACATCGCAGCAAAGATGAAGACGAAGAGCAAAGAATAAGGCTGTGGGGAGGAGCACCCCAGGAAAGGAACAGGCCAGTGGGAAGGGCTTCACGTGGAGCATGCCCCGGCACACGGGAGCAATCCGGCAAGAGAGCAAGACTGGAAGGAAAGGGAGGGACAGTGAGGCCAGGAGTGCCAAGGTGGTCGTGCATGGGAAGGACAGCCAGCGGAATAGGACTTCGGCTTTCACTCTGAAAGAAATGGGGACTGTGCAGCGTTTTGAGCACAAGAGTGACATGATTTGTCTTGTGTATTAAAAAGACCACTGTTTACTGTTTTGTAAATAGGCGTATTTGCCCAGACATTGGCCATAAGTGCATAATTGTGTGAAATCACCATACCTGTGACTGAATTTTTAATGCTGGCCCCAGCTTCAATCCCATGGTGCCACGAAGGTGCTCCTCTGTGAGTAGTGGCAGGGTTTCTCCATCTATTGCATGATCCTTAAACACCTTATAAAAAACAAAAGATGTTGGCTTTGCCCAAATGTCTTTTTAAAAAAAAGTTTTTATTTTATTTACAGATATTTTAGTTTACGTAGAAACGTTCAGACATGGAGGATGACGTTGAAAAACTTCCTTTTTTGTGGTGATAGGAAATGAATACAAGCTCTCATGAATGCTAGGTAAATGCTCTACCACTGAGCTAAAACCTCAACCCAAAACATAGTCCTAGTTACATTCTTTTCTGTATTCAAGTGGTATATTATTTGTGTTCTTTAATAACACTTAGAGTAGATTGTTCTCTGTTTATATAACTCTGTTCCAACCTGGAATAGGTATTATTTGAGGGCAGGGTACATGTTTTATTTCCAGTACATTCCTATGCAGTGTCATATATGTATAATAAGAAGATGTGCAATAACCACTGTTGGATTTATTTATCAATGTGAGAATGCTCTGAGTAAAGAAATGTGGGTAAAAGCTTTATGCTGTACTTAATGGGAGATTTGGATCAGGGAAGAGAAGAACAGGAGCCTGATGGAAATGCTGATGCAAAGATCAGGCTAAGAGGTTCTTGCTAGGAAGAGGGACCACACTGGTTGTTGGACTCCAGATAATGTGTTATACTTTGACAGGTAGTTTGTCTGATTTTTGCTCATGTCCAGAGACTTCATCTGAGACTGAGATTAAAAGCAGCAAATCAATTAATCTTGCAAAAGAAATTTCAAAACAGTTTAATGTTAAGGCTGAGGAATGGCTACTGATATAGCATTTTTTTTTTTTTTTTTTTTTTTTTTTTAGCCAGATCTGCTTTGAGAATTGAGAACAAAGAACCTGGCAGAATGATTTAAAAACTTTTGAGTTTGGCGCGAAAGGAGGCTCCAGTAAAGTTTGCCCTGCAAAGATAGAACAGAGGAAAAATTGGTAGCTGAAAAGACTCAAGAAAAGCCAAGGGTTTCAGAAGAGGATGATACAAAGATGATGTGAGGACATCACGGGAACCAGCAGGACCCCCTCCTTTGCAGCCTCAGAATTGCTAAAGTGAAAGACTTTGCTTTGCGAAGACAGCCCCAAAGACCACATTTCAGATTGGTGGCAGCCTAGGGAAGTTGTTTCGCAGAATTTGGTTCTTAGGCACTTGATCTCTACAGCCAAGAGAGAAGGAAGCCTGGCTTGTGCTCACACTAGCAGCAGACCTTGGCATCATCCATGTGGTGCTGATTTTAGCTGCATGCATAACGTAAGAGTTGTGAGGGCAGGAAAGCTCCCACCCAGGCTTCAGAAGAAAGTGTGTTAGGCTAGGCAGTATGCCCTTGAGGGTGGTATGTGAAGCCAAAAGTGTAGTGGAGACTCCAAGACTTTGGAGAACACATAAATGTGAATTGTGTGAGGACAACTTCCAGGAGGGAGCAGAGCTGGCTCAGAAGAGAAACCCCGAGAGAGAGAGAGAGAGAGAGAGAGAGAGAGAGAGAGAGAGAGAGAGAGAGAGAGCTACAACCACTGGCAGTGCTGTAGAGGCAGAGCCACTGGAGCCCTTCAGAGTTCACAGCTTGGCACAGCTATTGGGGAATGCTACACATGGAACTACAAGACTTAATACTTGCTCTGGATTTTGGTTCTCATTTGTTCCCATTCCTTGCTAAACCACTGTTTGTAACTTTTGGAATGGAAATGGCTATCTTGTGCCATTGAATGTTGGAAGTATTTCACTTTCTTTTCATTTGTAAAGGGACTTACAGCTAAGAGTTTGCCACACAACTCAGAGGAGAATTTGGATTTGGACTTCTCAGCAATGTTGAAACTATGAGGACTTTGACAGTTCTTAGCGATGACTAAATACCTTTTGCACAAAAGGATGGATAGGAATCTTTGGGGAGGTCAGGGTGGGATCTTATGGCTTCTATCTAGATGTGTCCCAGAAGCCTCATACCATCATAGCTGGGTTTTTTTTGGAAGAGTCTTGATCTAGGGTGCATGATGCTGGGATCAAAGATATGATGCTGGAGTTGATTCATGGTGCAATGCTAGGATTAAGGGCATGAGAGCTACTGACTCATAGCCTAGATAAAATATAAGGAACAGAAACAAGGCTGCTACTGTTGCTTACTACTTGCCTTTTGCTGCCTCTTGCCTGTTCCACTATCCCCCTCTGCCAATCCACTCTGCATTGGAACCAGCCAATTCTGGACTGAAACCTTTATGAATTATGGGCCAAAATAAACCTTTCCTTCTTTAATTTTATATGTTGGATATTTTGTCTCAGCAACCCAAAAAGTAGTGAAAACTCCAGTGTTGTCTCTTGATTTTGTAGATGCAGTGTCTTCTGTCCATTGAGTGGAGAGATACATATATGGTGAGGGGGGAGAGGCAATTCAAGTGGGAGTGGTCACCCTGGACTTTTCCAGCAGAGCCTGTTTGTTCTGATTCATTATGGATGTTTCCATGCTTTCATTTCTTCTAAAACCTGGGAAGTTGTTGGTGGACAAAGGTTCCAGGGAGGATAAAGAGACTGACACAAAAAAACCGGGACAGATTGGTAAGACCATAGTGTCCTGATCTCCATTGTCACCTGCCTGGCAATCTCTGTGTGTTGATTCACAAGCTCTGGTGTCAATGCGTTCTCTACCCTCATTCGTGTTTAGACCCTCCAGGGTCCTTCCTCATTTTCAGCAGATCACACAGCTTCATACGTTAAAAAGAAAAGAAACTAGCAGATGAGAACTCCTTCATAAGCTATTTTTTGCCATTATCCTGATTAATGAAAAAGGGGTCCCCCTGTGGTTCAAAGACAATCTCCACCTACAAGCAGGTGCAGGGGCTAGAGTTTCCATCCCCAGGTCTGCTGGGGATTGAATGGATGTGTCAGCCCCATCCGTGCTGAAAAGGCAATTGAGACTGGGCGTGGTGGCACACACCTATAATCCCAGCTCTTTGGAGGCTGTAAACAATGGATCCCTATGAGTCCAATCTAGTAGTGAGGCTCTGAACACTCTGCAGACCCTTCCCTAAAATACAAAAAAATTAAAAATTAAAAATTAAAATCAAAAAAGACAATCTCTCTCTGTCTACCTAGGCCTTGACTCCTGGCCTCACACAACACAGTTTGGAGCCTCACCCAATAGAAAAATCTCTTCTTTTATTTCCAATCTACTCTCTTTTGCTGGCTTTTCTCTGTTAGCATATAACTAATTTTCCATCATTAAATGAATAACAACGCATTCCATCTCTAGATTTTGCTTATGTCTGTCATCCTCCCACAACCACATTTTTATTAATTTCTACTTTTAAGAGTAGAAAAATACCAGACAAAATAGAAACAATATGCAATTTAAAAAAAATAAGATGATAGGTATTCAACCATAGTTGCTATATTGCACATTGCTGTCAATCACATTCTTTAAAATTTATTTATTTATTTATTTATTTATAGAGCCTTGCTCTGCAGCTCAGACTCCTAGTGATCTTCTTGCCTCAGCCTCCCCAGTGCTGGCAGTAGAGGCTGCCGAGCTATCTCCCCAGTCCACTGTCAATCACATTTTTAGAAAGGTGTTGGATGCTATTCTGCTTAAGTTCTTATTTCCTGGCCATTCCTCAGTTTCAGGAGTCTGAAGTCCAACCCCTTGGCTCCTTCCATTAAGGAAGGCCTCCCTCATACCTCTGCTGTGCTGTACTGAGCACTGGATATTTCCCACTCGTTAAATTCTTGGCTGTACTTCAGTTGTCAACAGCTCCTTCTTGAACCTGACAAGCTCTGCACGCTGAAGGCTCCATAATAAGCATATCTTCAGCTTAGAAATGACATCTCACCAATTCTGGCCCTTAGGCAGTGCGCTTATCTGCCTGTCCCACAGCTCTTATCTTGGCTCAAGCCCTGGTGCGGTTCATCTCAGGACTTGCCCTCTGGTCTTGCTCCATTCAGTTCACTTTCACAACGGCAATCTGAGAGATATTTCTAAAGTCAAAAGCAGGTCAAGCATGCTTAAAACCTTCACTGTTTCTAGAATAAACCCGTGATCCTATCCTGGGTCTTCAAGGCTCCTTGTGATCTGGCCCTTTCTATCTCCAGCCATGCTGAATGCTCTCCGGCTTCTAGCCCTCACTTCAGAGTCCTTCTGTAACCCCTGTCCTGCTTCTGCACCCTGCCTTCCCTTCCATCTCGTTTGGGAAGCCCCCATCTCAAGAGGCCATGACCTCCTCCTCCATGTTGCCACCCCACCATGAATCCCCCTCCATCCTAGGGCATGTTCCCAGTGATGTGGCTTCAGGAGCTGGCTCCCTCTTCTGGGCTCCAGGTTCTAGGCTCCAGGAAAAGAGCCCCATGTATCATGTGTGTACTGCATGGCCGTTGCCCGGCAGGGAGTGTACTTCTGGACTGGCCAAAAATAGATCTTTTTGGAAATCTCCTGTGCCAGTCCTTGTGTTTTAGTAGAGTTGACTCATTTCAAATTGTTTTTATTAGGTAATTGCTTCTTTCCCTACTTTAGTAAGCTAATCATAGAATGGCTAATGCAATTTAATTTAGGCAAGATTAAAAAAAATTAGCTGGCTATGGGTGTAGCCTCATGTTGGGGAAATATGTGATTTCTCTTACAAATGTCTCTTTGAAATATTGAAAGCAACTTAAGTGTGTCTTTTGGGAATTCCTAGGGGCTCAGATATCTTTGGCTGCAAACAATACGGCTCTATATCCTCATTGCGGAGCAGTTGCAGGGCAGTGACAGATTTGTGGCTCCAAATATGTGTTGTGAACACTATCTTTTAGGTAGCATATTGCTCAGTTCACTCAGTTACAAGATAGGATCAATAACTTTTTTTGCAGAATTCTGGTACAGTTATATTTCAGTGATAATCTAAGCGATAAGGACAAACCAAACAATACTGTGTTTTTGAATTAAAGAATTCATTACACTAGCAGATTCATTAGCATTAATTCCCCTCAAATAGTCCCTGTCACTGTGAACACACTTATCCCACCATTCTTGTCGCTTTCTGAAGTAGTTCTGGAAGTCCTTCGTCATATCTTTGCAAAATGTGATTAAAAAAAAAAAAAAAAAAATGACGCTGCTGCCGAGCGCTGCCCAAAGGCAAGGCAGGCTCATGGAAAGAGAACAGTGTGCTCATTCACCTTATTCATCAGCTCTAGCACCATGCAACTTAGGGCTTTTCATCAAATCAAAATGTCACACAAGGTAAACATCTGAATCAATTCAGGACACTGAGGCAGCCCTAAGAGCGTGACTCCAGAGGCTGTCGAAGCAGTGTCTTCCAGAACGGCTTCTTCAGGAAGTGGCAAGAATGATGGGTAAGTGTGTTCAGAGTGTGGGGGTGTAGTGGGGGGGGTGCTTAATGATCATCTGGCTTTTAATGTAATACATTAAAAAATGTAAATGTTCACCGTTTTTTTCAATTATACCTTCAGTGCCTGTCGCATAGTCCGTGCCCCTCCCCCCAGGGTGTTGTTGGTATTAACCTTTTATAAGTAAGCAACCCCATGGAGAAACTTGAGCTACCCAAGACTCACAGTAAGACAACTTGTAAAATAAGCTAGCTTTTCCTGATTCTGATCCAATCACTGTGCAGAAAAAGAAGTGCTGATGCAAGTGGCAGGTTGTATTGGTGATGGAAATCCTAGCTCATTTAGCTTTCCTTTACAAGGAGGCCAGTGAGTCGGGGAAGGGATGCGCATAAGCGTCCCAGGAAGAAGAAACCTGTGGGTAAATTTCCAGGAGGTCAGCAGCCAGGACTGACTGTGTGTAGGCCTGAACTCCAGCAGTGGCGAGTGGATGGGATGCGGTGGGGAGCTGGGACAAGGGCACAGAACACATTCTTGTCCCTGAGATGCACCCGCTTCATCTTCCTCAAACCACTTTGGGACACATGTATGCTAGAAATGTGCATATTTTGGTAAGTTTGGTTATTTTTAGAGATAGAACATTTTATGTGCTAAATTCTCTGAACAGGAATAAAGGAAGGCATTTCAGGACCTCCTGTATGTCCTTAAATAGCTGAGCCACCAAGCCCTCTCACTATAGCTCTTTAAGAGAGTTCACTTGTGGTGAACTTGGGGTTAACTGTGGTCTTTCTTGAAAACTTTTTTCTTTGAATTTTTTGTTTTACCTGCAGAAGGTTTGTGCCTTCAGCTTGCTGACAGTGCCTAAGGCAGTGGGGGAGGCAGAAGACAGAAGTGGGGATGGTGAAGTGGAGGGCCAGTGTCATTCCCAGAAGTCCCAGGGGCATGGCCCAGCTTTGTAAAGAGAGTGGTTGCGCGCAGGAGCTGATGGGACATTTTTAGCCAGGGTCCTTGTGGGAGTCATGTGCAGACTGGGCAGCTTCAGGGCTCTTGCACCCAGGTGGGGCTACCCTGGGAAGCAAGGAGATAGCACCTTAGCAGAGAAGACTTTAAAATAACTGTTGTCAATTCTATAGGGTACTGACATTTGAGGGTAAGAAACGGTGAGTCAGCAAAGTTCAGGGCTTGTTTGTTTATGAGACTTCTTTTTTTTTGTTGTTGTTTTTATATTGTCTCCCTTTGGAATTTTATTTATTTTTTTTAATATAAAAAGTATCAAATTTATTTCATAGTTTCATTTTTACATTAGAGCTGTTGAGTAATGACTAACTTAAAATGTATCATCAGAGATAAACATTAATAAGCTATTAAATGCTACAGTAAATAGGAAATAACAATATGATAGTTTCAAAACACATTAGTAGTGCATTCACAGTAATTGATACATTGAATTTTGTTGTCCTCATAGTAGTTATACAGAGCACAATGTGTAGACATGATAAATTTTCTAATCTATATTAGTAGGTTGTTTATGAGACTTCTGTATGCCAATTACAAAGGGACATTTGGGATTCTGTGCTGTTAACCCTCATTGTCCAGTTGACTGGATTAAGAAACTCCTAGAGAGGTGATCAGGTTCCAAGGGCACCGATCCCAACATAATGAGGAATTATGAGGAGGTGGGGCCTTAGAGAGGGTCCTCAGGGTGTGGCTCTGAGGGCTGTCTGCATTTTCTGGCTCCCTGCTCTGGCTCTTTCCAACCCACTCTGCTTCCCTGCCACCAAGAACTGCGCAGCTTTCTTCTGCCATGCTCCTCTGCCACATTTGCCCCTGTATCCACTGGTCAACTGGGTCCTCTAGAACAGCGAGCCAGGTCACATTGCTTGTCATGTGCTACAGGTGTCAGGTACTTTGTCCCAGCCATGGAAAAGCTGACTAATAGAGAACCTGGCATGATTGCAAGAGTGTTTATTGTAAACTGTACTTTCATCATGATGAATCACTGATTAATAATAATCGATGTTCCAATAAATTTAGCCCACAAAGCCAGAAGTCACATGCTTATGACACAAAGGGTTGCTTGCTTCTGTTATCAGAATTTAATAACTTTATTGTGCCCGTGGTTGATGTAACACGTGGCAAGTGGTACAGGTGCACTTAAAAGGGATCTATACATGACTAAATCAATAGTAAAATAACAAGGCTATGCCCATTGGGCAGGAGGGCACAAGCAAAACAATCTTTATCAGGTTATGCAGATGAGATCAACATTTATTGAGTACGTAGAAGGTACAAAGTTCTCTATCTCTCTTCATATTTTTGAGACAAGGTTTCACTATGCAGTTCAGCTGCAGAGTGAACTGGAATACAGCCTTGAACTTACTGTGTGGTCCAGGCTGGCCTCAAACTTATAGTGATTGGCTTTCCTCAACCTCCTGAGTGCTGGGATTATAGGTGTGCACCCCTCCCCCCAAAAAACCAGGCTCTCTTTAATTCTCATAGCCCTTTAAAATGTATTGTTACTATTATCCTCATTGTGCAGATCATAATAAGGGGACACAGCAAAGAGAGGCAACTCGCTTTAGGTCACATATGTGGAAAACGCAGAAGCCAGGAGATGAATCAGAAGCCATACTCTTAGTTGCTACTTTGTATGGCTTTTTGTGTTGTTCTCTCTCTCTCTCTCTCTCTTTCTTTTCTTACCAGGGATCAACTTGGGACCTTTTGTTTGCCAGGTAGGCCCTTATGCCACTTAGCTATCTCCCTAGAATGTATGGCATTTTTGTATGTCCCATAAACAAAACTTAAAAAGAAAAAAAAATCAAAACCAATTGATAGTGTTGTTTTACATTGTAGGAAAGCATTTCTCAGAACTCAGAGCTGAAAAATATCAGCTCCAGAACCAGCTAATAATAATACAGTTAAAGTCATCATGTTAATACACAACTGACTTGCAGCATTTGGGACACTAAGCCAGGAGTCCAAGGCCATCTCGGACTACAGACCCTGCCTCAAAACACAAAGAAAATATGATAAACAATATTGTATTTCCTTTAATATGTAAACTAAAGATAATGATGCCAGAGTTAGTAGGCACTTTGTTGCTTAAAACTGTCATTAAATCAAGCAGATAATAACCTATGTAAAAATGTAGCAGTGATATAAACTTCAAAAATTAGAACCTATGATTTTTGTCACTAACTTTTCCATACAACCAAGACTGACTTGTTTTCCATCTGTCTTAACAGGTTTCTTAAAAGTAATTTTCAGATATATTTATATAGCAGATTGAATGATGTGTGTGTATATTTTTATGTATTATTCTAGCACAAATACAGAATTTAAAGCTAGTTAAGGAGCTGGGGACATCACTCAGTGGTAGAGCACTTGCTTCGCATGTGTAAGACCCTGGGTTCAGTCTCTAGCACAACAAAAAATTAAGTAAAATACTATGAAATAAAGCAATAATAAATAATTTCCTACTTTTCAATCTCCCCTTGTCTTCTTTAGAAAGAAGTATATTTCTGTTACTTAGGGTGAATACTCAAACTTTTGATACTGAAGTATGTGTTCTAAATATGTTTTCATGTGTATGATTAGGTAATACAGTAAGTATTTCTCATTCATTTAGCTTTCTGACCTCTAAACTTCTCATTTTGGGGAAATTCCCATCTTTTCAGGAGTCTTTATGGGGCAGAAACCAAAGCTTGACAGTGACTTTCTCTGGCTCCCCTGGTGCCACGCAGGTGGCCCACGTCCACCAACCAGAAGCGCCTGCCTCGGGGGAGATAGTGACGTGAAAAGGGGATTAGCAGGAATCCCCTCTGGACTAAAGAACAAGTCTGGAAAAAAAAAAACTCATGATGCAGGAATTATATTTTGAGCTTTTCTAATTCTATGAAAATATTCAAATTGAGCTCACCTGTGCATAGTCAGAGCAGCCTGGAAGGTTTCTGATGAAGTCGTGCACGTCATCCACGGTCCACTTCTGAAGATCTTCATCCAAAGGGAGACTTTCCCCAGGTGGATCCAGAGCATGTGTTCCTTTAAAACAGAAAGGCAATTATGCCATGACATAAGATTTCCAGAGAAAGTCAGTACTTAGGGCCCAGGTGGTTACATAAGGTTCCTGGAGTTCTGTCATTACAGTGCCCTTATGTGCACGGGAATTTATGACATCCTGTGAAGAGACTTGGGGCCACTGGGAGAACTTTTCTAAAAGTTTAGCTGTACATGGTGGTGTATGCCTGTGATCCCATCACCCAGGAGGCTGAGGCAGGAGGACCACAGAGCTTGAGGCCAGTGTGGGCTGCATAGTGAATTCAACGCCTGGCTGAGTTACAGAACAAGATCTTATCTCAAACAAAACAAGACAAAATTTATCCACTGTTTTTCTTTCTTTCTTTCTAAAAATCTTTTATGTATTTGGTATAAGGCTTGCTATATAGCTAGATGTCATAGTGATCCTCTTGGCTCAGCTTCTCAGTGCTGGCTTGGTGTTGGTGGCCAGCACAGCATGCTCGGGGTTCTGGAGCCGGGATGGCATGCAGTACCAGGGATTGAACCCGGGTCCTTGCATTTGCCAGACAGGCACTTAGACTACTAAGCTATCTCCCCTGCACTACACTGCTTTTCTTTTCCTTCTCTGAAAGGCACCTCAATGACAGCGCACAGATTTGCTGCAGAGGTCCTGTGCGTTTCATAAAGCTATTAAATTCTATGATATTCTGTGTCTCTGATGCCCTCTAGGTGAGATCACAACTTCGCTCCATCTTTATCAGAAAGGCAAGTTACAGGGGAAAAGCTGATATGGTGGCAAGATTAAGCACCTCCTACCCAGTTTTAAATTTTATTTATTTTTTGAGACCAGGCCTTACTATGCAGTTTAGGTTAATCTGAACCCACTGTCTATCCAGGCTGACCTTGAACTTGTGGTGCTCCTTCTGTCTCACTCTCCCAAATGTAGGGTTATAGGTGTGCACCACCATGCTGAGCTACCAGTTGTTGTTTTTTGTTTTACTTATTTTTTTTTTTTAAAGAAGTCCTAGGAGAGTATTCACTGTGTGTTGTTTGGCAGTAATGAGACGATTCTTGTAGATTACATATTGTCATAATAGTAACTGACACTAAAAGGTGAAGTCTCTGTTTCACTGGCTATTTTTTTTTTTTTTTTTTTTTTTTTTTTTTTTTTTTTTGTCTAGTCTTATGCAGGAAGACAGAATTCATACTTCAAAGCAAAAGCTCCTTTGTTTTGTGTTGAAAAATCAACAGTAAGGTCAGGGAACTAGCTCAGTAGAATAAGCACTTGTCTGGCAAGCGCAGGGTCCTAAGTTCAATCTGCGGTACCGAAAAAAGAATTAACAGTAAATTAAGAATTTTTTTTTTAAAAATGTATTTGGTTGTTGTAGGATCTCACTACACAGCTCGGACTCATGGTGATCCTCCTATTTCAGCCTCCCCAGTGCTGGGATTACAGGTGTATGCCAAGACGGGACTCTGTGCCTGGCTCAGCGCACCAGGGGTGGGACTGGCACGAATGTAGTGCCACAGATTAAATCGAGGTCCCTGCACGTGCATAAGCTTGCTTAAGCAGGTGCTTTAGTCCACTGAGCTATCTTGCCAGCCCTAAATTAAGAATTCAATTTAAAATTCTGATAGATTTTTTGTCATACTTGCCCAAATTTACTTTCTCAGCCTTTGCCAAAGTTCTCTATTTAGAAAAAATACAGGGACTAGTGTCACTAGCATAGTTCATTAGAACTGTGTAATAAAGTGATTTGAAGAAGAACTCATTCTAAACAGGACTGAGCAAAAGCGAGGTAAAGCAGGCTTGACTCCCATGGCCTTCTATGTAGTAAGGCAAGGATGGGACAACCTGCCCTTAGTGGAGATTAGTGGGGTTCTGCCCCCCGGCCCCGACACCCACCTGGCACACACGGTGGAGGAGCTGAGGAGCAAAGCCCATTCTTCTCACCACGCTCTTCAGACGCCTGCTCTTCAGCTTCCTCCTTCCCACCGTCCCAGGCCTTTTCCAGGGGTGTGGTGTGAACACCCCAGGGTTTTCTATGGGTGGGCAGGAGGGCTCCACAGGGGCTGGTGAGAGATGGTGCTGGCTTTTCACTGGCTTCACTTGACTTCTGAGTGTGCCCTATCTCAATCTCTGGGTCTTTTGCATATTGTTCCTCTTCATAGGGAGCTGGTGGCATCTGGCCTAGGATTTTTTCTTCTGCTTCACTTTTGGAACTCTCAGTATCACAATCTAGAGGTTTCTGGTACCCTGTGCCTCTCCTGGGTCGGTATTTCTGCCCCCAGCCCTCTATAACATGTGGCCTAAGGATGGGGTTTTCCTGAAAGTGCCTGAGGACACTTCTGTGAAAATGCAGGTCGCTGGCGGGGAGCATGCTCCTGCTGTGGTAAGAGGCTGCGCCAGCTGGGATGCTGGAGTAGGGAAATGGTACTCCTAGGCCAGCTAGTCCCTTGGGGTTCACCTTTTCCATTCTCCTTTGCTGGTAGATAGCGTACATGTCCAGTTCTGATCTAAAAATAAAATAATATGTAACAAAGAAAGAGAAAGAAAGATAAAAGCCATTAGAAATAACTATCTCATTGCCTTCCCTGAGATAGTACCTGTTTTCCCTGCCCTCAGTGTATGAGATTTGTTTCAGAGAAACGGGAATTTCCCACAAATCCAGTGGGGAAGAGACTTTGGGAGAAGATCTGAAGCTGAAGGGTTTGCCTAGTGTCATAATGGGAATCCAAGTCTTTAGAAAGTTACCTCAAATAAATACATGGTGCAAATTTAGCAGCAGTAAGGGTAATGCAGTGTAGGGATTAATCTTCAAAGAAACTAAAGAACTAGGAAGAAGTTTTAAAGACCTTTTCAAACAGTCTAAGCGGAACTCAAGAAACAATTAGTGCCAATCTCCTCAATGGTTGTAAGTCAATGTAAGTGGCTGAGGAGGTGGGCAAGGGGACACTTGCTTGTGTTTTGCCTCCTTCACTCTGCTTAGTGGTCGTCACTTGGACTCCTTAGGGTCCAAGGATGAGGCAACAAGTCTATTCCTCACCTTACCCTGGGGCCGCATCCCCGTCTTTACTGCTGGGACTTTATTTCTCTGGGCTGTCTCTTAGACCAATATTAGGTTGTTGGGGCTCTCACAGTGTAGTGTAAAGTGGGGCTGGAAAACTTGGCTCCTATCTTTAGGTAGAGATGAAGTGTGAAAGTTAAAGCAAATGCCAGTATGAATTTCAGAAAATCATAGCTGGACATTTTAATCATGGGACATGGGTGAACGACTACGGTCTGTAGGCTAATACCACCATTAGCTTTGTCATGACTTTTCATCTTGCTTTTATCATTAACCAACATGTGTACATGTTTGAGTATTTTTTTTTTTTTTGTATCTGAAATACATTTTTCAAGCAATCATGGTGTGTATGATCCTGTGTACATATTCTGTACTCACTTGCTACATATAGGCATTTATTCTGTGGTTAAGTAGAAAATAAATAAAATAACATCGTTACCTGGCAGTATGGTGCCTTTGAATCATTTCATTCCTTCTGGTCACTGCCTTTATGGATTCAGATGGTAAAATGCCCCAACCTTAAAATAAAAGCCACCATTTCACCCCACACATAAATTTAAGAAGGATATATTTGAAAACAAGCACATTTTCTGAATGATTT
>PVKN010018017.1:0-17040 GCA_004027915.1 Capromys pilorides
CTTAGTTACTCTTCTCTTATTGCTGGGGCAAATGCCCAACAACCAAAATTAAGGAAGGGAAGGCTTGTTTAGCTCACAGTTAGTGGAAGTTTCAGTCCATACTCAGCTGGCTCCAAGCAGAGTGACATCTGGCGCAGAGTGGCGTATGGCACAGAGTAGCCATTCATGGCAGAGGCAAAGAGTGAAGAGAGCAAAGGAAAGGGCAGTAACTCAGACAGCTAGCTAGCCTTTCTCCCCTCCATACACTGAAATGCAGATTACCCACTCCAGGGCCAGGGTGTAGCATTTGCACCTGCAATTCTAGCAGTGGATCAAGAATCAACCACAAACATTGGAAGTTGCCCCATGACTGCATGAGGCTTTGGGTGGGCAGCTTGACATAAACCAGAACAGATGTCTTAGTTTATTTGTTGTATTGCAAAATATCAAGATTAGGTTATTTATTTATTTTTTTAAGACTAAATTATATACAGAAATTTACTTCTCACACTTCTGGAGGTTGCAAGTCCAAGATCAAGACACTGGCAGGATTGGTGTTGGCTGCGTTTTTCTGAAAGGGATGATTGTTGTATTTTTATGTGGTTAGAGGGATAAGGGCAGGCGAACACTTTCTTCAGCCTCAAGTCCTTTTATAGGGATATTAATCCCATTAGTTAGCCTTTAATCACTTTCAAAGCCTGCTTTTTAATACTGTCATATTGTTGATTAAATTTTAGCATGAATTTTGAAGGAAACATCATTCAAGTCATAGCAAAAACATTTTCACTTTCTTGTGACATAGTGAGAAAACAAATCTTTTGGGTAAATAGCTTTGTCATTATGGACAGTCACTTTCTTTTAACAATCTTTCAAATAGTTATGATTTTTTTAACATTTGTATTTTTGTTTCACACAGAAATACTTCCAAAATCTATTTATAAGTGTGATATGGATACATTGCTTGGAATATGACCAAATGATTGTACTGTTTCAATGAAAAGCTAAACAAATGAAAAGTCAGAATTTTTAGAGAAAATGAAGAGCAAGGAGGCACTTGACCTACCAAAAATTGAATAATAGTTTGAGCTTTCATAGTGAAAACATAATTTTTGGAATAGAATTAATATATATGTATAAAAATAGGGGCTGGGGGTATATCTCAGTTGCACAATGCCTGCCTGGCAAACCTTGAGTTCAGTTCCATATATATGATTTTAGTCTCCAAATAAGTTTATAAGTGGATTTATATATGTATCAAATTCCTTACATTAAGTTATGCATAGAATAAACCAATACAAATTCATGGGAAATAGATTCATTATTTAACAGAGGCAAAAGAGTAATCAATCTATCTGGTAGCTGGTTCTTCCCAGGTTTCCTTCAGGATAGTTGCTGCCCTTTCATAGTGTTATTCAGTAAAGTAAATGATTAGAGGTCTTGGGAGGGAACCAACTCAGTCTTTCCTTAGGCTTTAAAATGGATGAGAAGCCCAGCTTGCTGATGTAGAATATGGCATGGAATGAAAATTTGTAATATTCCACTTTGGCCAGTCCAAGGGAGGCTGCAAGATGCACAGAATGTCAGTGGGGCTCCTGATGTAGATGCTTTTCAGATCCCAGAAAAGACTGATGGCCACAGATAGGGTAGTGCTCATCAAAGTCAGAATCTGCTGAGGAATGCATGATAGTTTATCCTATGGATGCAGCCAACTCTGAAAGTGGATGGCACTAAATTGTGAAACTCATACCTGATCCTCTAGGGCAATGGTGGTGGATCTGTGACATGCGTGCTATGGCCAGCTGTTTGTTTTCATTGAAAGCTCTAAAGGTTTGCCATTACTGTTCTAGGGCTTTAGCACCCTGGATTGCTTTCATGAATGATGGGCTATTACCTATAATGTAGCTATAATAAATCATGGCTCTCAGAGTGTGGGACTGGGTAGAACTCTAGAAACATATGTGAGTTGTCATAGTAAAAAATATTTAAATGAATGCTTTGAAGGCCAAAGGGCAAAGTTGTCCATGTGATCAGCAGTTGAGCAGGAGCAATTAATTGATCCTGAGAGATAGTTGAGCTCCATTTCAAAGGGACAGGTTATGGCTATCGCCATGACCCTTCTTTGGGCTAATTTTATGGCATATGTTTCCGATGAAACAAGTGATTTACGTGCCCATATTCTCTCGTTAAGTTTATGTATTTTGCAGATAATATAAAACTCAGTATGAGGTAAAGACACTCTCCAGATGTTTAAAATTGGAATATGTAATGAGTTTAGCAGATGTCCTCAGAACTAACCTGACAACTCAGAAGTTGTCATGGAATTTACCAAGATAAAATTAGAAGTTACCAGGAGCTCTGAAAGAACCAATTTCAGAAACAAGACCTGAGGAGAAAGCAAATAAGCCACAGAGAAATGACTCCCACCTGTGCCTAGAGTAAGACTTTAATAACTTCTGTCTTTCAATTGAGGATGCTTACACTCAGTCCTCTTAGGCTCACCTGAGCTGTGCAGTATGTCCAAAAACTCAGGGCAGTCAAGAGGAGCAGAAACTTAATGATGGGATGGCCAATTGTGAAGTAGTTGCCTTGTATGACATTTTATGCATTATTTCCCATTTCTGGACTAACAGCACTCAGATAGTGCCTGCCTAACGTTAGTTGTTAAAGGTTGGTGTATAGATGGGAACTCAGGCAGACTCTTGAGCACACCTGTTCTCTTGTTTTTTTTTGTTGGTGGTACAGGAGCTCCAGCCCAAAAGTATGTCACTGAGCTATAGCCTTAGCCTGTTTTATTTTTAAATTGTTCTTGTTCCCCTGGCTTCTTCTCTTCTCTCTGGAAGTAAATAATTGTCTTATTTTCCTTTTTCTTTCTTCCAGTAATTATTCATCTCTGTTCTAATCAGTTCCAAATTCTTAAAAAAATAAATGATGCTTCGGCCTCTCCTTTTCTGACTCTCAGACACTCTGACCTCTATTTCACTCTACTTTTGTAGAGAATAACTTTCGTGAGAAACTTCTCACATTTGGAATTTCTATGAATTTTCTTTGCATCCAATTCTGACCTATAGAACTGAAGTTTTAGTTTTTTTTCTCATTCACTTCTTTGAGATCTCATTTGTCATTGAACCCTCTGCACCCTTAGTTGCTGTGTATGGAATCACTGAATGAACTAGTGGATAAATACTTATGGTGCAGAATGAATGCTGATTGTGCAAGCAGAGCAGCGGAATTTTTCAACCTTCCATTTTATCTAGGTTAAGTTCTTTTCAGAGTATCTTACTAACTTTGATTGAAATACTCAGAATTGCTTAAGCAGCAGATGCTTCTATATTCATGTATAGATGCACAGCCATCTGAAGTCACATAAATGAATGTTAGTTTATTCATTCTTAGCTCTACTTTGTTAGTATGGAAAAAGCACAGATATCCAAAATGATTTAAAAAAAACCTCCAAGGATAACTTTTTTGTTTTTTTTTTCATTCAGAAGTTGAAATTTTCCTTTATTTTTGAAAATTTCCATTGCAAAAGGTTGGAAGAAATGTTAAGTAATGAAACTAGCAATTTATGTGCATTTACTATTGTCCCATTAAAATTTTTTTCTGTTGCCCTTTGTGGAAACTGTGTTTTGTTTCTGTGACTGTGACAATATTATATGATACTGTCAGATACGCATTTGAAATGTATAATTCTTTGGTGAATGTATAATTTGCTTCACACATCCAGATTTCAGAGGTTGTAAGTCCTTTATGATAAGTACGCTTGGTAATGAGTTCACACTTTCCTTGTAAAAGTAAGTCACCTAATTTATCTTAATGATATTAGACTTAAAGATAAAATGGTGAGTTGGAGGCAGACACAGTGTAGAGGTCAGAATTGATGTTGGGTCCCTCAGTGCTGAAGACATCGTATGGTCACCAAAACTGAGTCTGATGACAGGACTTATATTGGGTCGACTGTGATGCACCTGTTAATGCTTTTAAAGGTGTAAACATCCTCAAACCTTATACAAACACACAGAGTGGAATAGAGCTTTGACTTACAGTCAGTATTAGTTACTCCATTAGAAATAATTTCACTGGCTTTCTCACCATTTAGTATAAACTCTTAGGTTTCTCAATTCTCTTAGAGAGCTCAAAGCCAAAAAAAAAAGAGCCTCTTATTTGTTTTTGTTGGCCAAGTTGTATTTTGACTGTTGCAGTGAAAATTAATATTCACACTCTGAAATTATAGCTCTTGGTACATTTATGCATCACAGAGATTTTTAAAAACATGATGAGTAGTTTGACAGTAGTTTTCATTTCCTTATTTTTAGGTTGACGCTTTTCCTCCCAATGGTTATGGCTTATATAACATAGTGGGGAATGCGTGGGAGTGGACTTCAGACTGGTGGACTGTTTACCATTCTGCTGAAGAAACCCTCAACCCAGTGAGTATCATTGTTATAATATGTATCTTGAAAGGATAACATCTGTTCTCTGGGCATACTACAGCAAGAATTTCATGGGTTTCTTTTGATGTTAACAGTGAATCTTCCTAAGGGGGTGTCAAACAAGAATATTGTGTGAGCATTTTTTGTGGAGGAAGGGTCTGAACCCAGGGACTCAAGTGTGCTGAGCACATACTGTACTGCTGAGCTACAACCCCAACCTTGTGAACATTTTCTGTGCTGCTGGTAATACTGGTAACTGATATTGATAACTATTAGGACAATCTGCCTATAGCTTTAGAAATTATACTCAGTGGCATAAATTTGATCAAATATATAAATGTGTAAAATATATTAATATGTTAGGGTTAATTATTAAGATCTGCTACATGATATTTTTCATGTGACTAGTGCCTGAATTTTGATTGGTTGAAATTTTGATTTAGCATTACTCAGAGTAAACAAGAGCAAATACTTTCTTGAGGAAAATTTGAGTCAAGAAGTTGAGTTACTAGGCTGGGGAGATAGCTCCGTGGCACAAGTGCCTGCCTGGCAAGTGCAAGGTCGTGAGTTTGAACCCCGGTCCCACAAAAACAAACAAAACAAACAAACAAACAAAGAAGTTGATTTACTTAATGATTCTTTCTTGAACCTCTTCATGTGACAGGCTAATTAATGTATTTATGTGTGTTGATTGTAGAAGGCAACTTTAAGTTTTGCTAATTTTGTTATGTAAGGAATGTTGAATGAAACTTATTTACTACCCTGCCAATAGAATCAACCTCTCCTTTTAAAATATATAAAAATTGAGGTACTTTAAGCACATCTGTTTAAAGTACTCCCTTAAAAAGACCTCTGAATATTTTTGTTGTGTAAACAAATTGGGGACAAGTATCATGTAAAAATCCCATCTTTAGCAAACTAGAGATTTATAAATCAGACCAAAGAATGATACAAAAACTAACTATATTGGAAACTCATTATTCTTGATTCAAAAACTAACCTTTTATAAAGGCCCAGAAGATGATAAAGAAAATTAATTCATCCATCTTATCTGGTTGGAGAGTTAAACAACTCAGTAGTAATTGAAGAACTTGTCAGGCCCTATGCCTCAGGCCATTTTTCAGGAAGTATCTGTTTGATATGCTTAATTTGTCTCCACAGAAAAACACATGGGCTATTCATGAATAATCTAGAAACACAGATCTACTTTTCTGGGTGCAGTTGAAAAGCTGAGTTTTTCAGAAACTGTCATTCCCCCTCATTTTCCTTTACTTTCTGGCAGGGCTGATGGACGTAGCGGTCAAAGACAGACCTGTCTTTCCAAATGAGAATAAGGTTGTGAAATTCTCGGTGAGTTTGTGGTTGCCATTCGTTACTGGCAAGATATGACTTGGCATTTGCTGTCAGAATCAGAAATAGAATTTTTTTTTCTTCTCTGACAAAAGCATCTGCATGTTTGGAAGGGTGTGCACAAGGCTTCAGAATGCTGGCACATGGGGAATGTATCTATCTGACCATCTGGTGTTGCGCTCGGTGCTCATTAGCTTTCAGTTTTATAACTGCTTGTATTCTTCTAAGGATTTACAGAAAAAATCAGAGTTTTCATTTCACCACCCCTAAGCTCTGCCCTGGATATTGCCTTTGCTCTACTGAAATTGTTCTCATTTTAGATTTATCTTTGTTACAGAGGCCTCGCTTGCTTCTTGATTTGGTTGGGTTAAAATTCAACCCACTTGAAAACTAAACCCAAATCCAAGGAAAACTTCATCACTCAGATCTTTATAACTTTTTCATTCCTAGCAGGCAAGTTATCATCTTTCATTTGAATTAGTATATCAGCCTCCCCATTGTAGTCCATGACTTCACTCTATTTTACATTTAGATTGATCTTTATATGGAACAAACCTAGTACCATCACTTCCCTGTTTAAGATCCTTGAGTAGCTTCCTGTTGTCTGAAGAATACTTTTCAATATGATTTATGAAGGTTAAGATAATTTTGTCCTTTCTGATCTCTTTTAGCCATGCCTTTTTCTTTTTTTAAATAATTATGAAATGTCAAAAAAATGATGAGTACAGAAAAAAATGTATACCAGATTCACGTACTTAACCCTTAGATTTAAGATTCACTAACAGTTTATTTACCTCTCTTAGCTGAAGACAAAGAACAAAAACTTCTTGTGAGTACTTGGTATTGTCAGTAGTTTTCATTTCAGCTGCTTTGGTTAAGTGTTTAGTGCTGGTTCACTGAAAATTTCTTTGGGAGGGGTAATATTTTAATGTCTATATCTGATAATGGACACTTGACCCTCCTATTTCTGTCTCCTTTGTTCTTGGTTTTTGGTTATATCTTGTCTTCTCACATGCCTATTTTTGATTCAACACTAGACATTTTATGTCAAATATTGGATAGTTATTTGGGACCTAAGTAGTATAATCTTTCTGCAGAGTATTTACTTTTGTTTCTGGAACGTTGTCTCATTTTAGGTTAATCCAGTTACTAACTGAAGTGATCTGAAGCTGGCTTTCAGTCCCTGTGAGGACTAGTCTATTTCTGACCAAGTCCATAGTTGTTCAAGGTACCAGACACAAAGCTAGGGATTTTACCATAGTTTCTCATCCTTAAGAGCACCTTAAACTCTAGTGTTTTATTTCTTTAGCTATGAGTCTACTATGTTCATTAAAATCATCCTGTAGGGAAAACAGGTTCACTTTTTTAGGCTTTTTTTTTCGATTTGAGCTCTGCAGTTCTTCATCATTGTAGGATTGCAGTTTCATTCCTATTTATCATTGACATTTTAAATTTGCTTCTTTTTCTTCTCTAGTGGCCTGTGTATCTGTGATGCTTAGCAAAGAACTTGGTTAAATCATTTATCCTACAATAATGCTAATTCTAGAGACATAGAATAGTATGTTCAGTGACTATTCACACTCCAGATGCTCCAAAAGCAGTGGCTGGTTAGAAGCAGATGTGATTAGGGAAAGTTCTGACCCAAAATAATTTACATGATTAGTAAGCATTTCCATTTGGCAACTGGCTTCTTCGTTGTCAGGTTATTTATGTTTGCTCCAAGACTAAATGGCAAATAATTTTAAAGTTTCTTTGGAGAGGTTGAGAAAATTAAGTTCCCTCTATGTGAATTAGCAGTGGCTATTTAGGGAATGTCCTTTTCTTATTCAGTGACTTCCAGGGAGTAAAAGTTAATCATTAGTCTTTATTTTGCTCCTTGGTCATTTATAGCAAAAGCAGGTTGTAGAAACAGCCCTCCTGTGCTTTGTACATGAAGCCCTAAGACAGCATGAGGTATTTGGCCATAAGCAATGAGGGCTAGTTTGGTCTTAGGCTGTGTGTGTGTCCTGTGGAGGTGGGCAGAGCAGTGTAGCACACACAGCACAGCACCGCACTGCAGGCATCGCTTTTCCCACACAGACACAATCCAGTGTGTGGCCATACTGTGATCTATATGTACATTGTTAAATATAATATATTTATATGTTTGGCAATGAATGCTAGGCAAATCCTTTACCACTGAGCTATATCCCCAGTCCTTTTAAAAAATGTGAGATAGGGTCTCCTTTAGGGGCCAAAGCTGGCCTTGAATGTAATTTTTCTGTCCCAGCCTTCGTAGTACATGGAATTTCAGACATGTGCTATTATGCTTGATGCTTACTATTTATCTGTGTTGATATATAAAATATTTGTATCTAGATACATAGATAAACACACACATATAGATATAATCTATACTTAATGTGGAGTTTTTTCCTGCTTAATTTCTTAAGTCTGAAATCCATGTTAATCTGTGGCAGTATATACAGTAAAAATAAAAAAGTAGAGCTTATATAATGCTCTCATTTCCCACACCTGTCTATTGACTGTCAGTACCTAGGTGCCAGTGTGATGGGATAGAATCATCTGTAATTTTTTCCATTCTAAGATGAAGATAATTGCGTTTAGGTGGCTTTTCTTTTTCAAGGAAAGAATAACCTGGAGTGTAGTTCTCCTGCTTAAAGGAACCGTTTTTTTTCTTTCTCCTTCCACCCCCACTCCTGCTTTCCTTTCTCCATTTCTTGTTTCCTTCCTTTATACTAAGAGGTTAAACCTAGGGCCTGGCACATACTAGACAGATATTCTGCCACTGAGCTATACCTCGAGCCCTTTTCTGTTCTGTTTGACTTTTATTTTCCCCTTTTTTTGTTTTGAGATAAGGACTCCCTGAGTTTCTTTCTTTCTTTTTTTTTTTTTTTTTGTGGTACTGGGGATTGAACTCAGGACCTTGTACTTGCCAGGCAAGTGCTTATTCTACTGAGCCATCTCCCTGAGTTTCTAAGGTTGGCCCTGAACTTGTCATCTTCCAAGTAGATGGAAGGGAATATTTTTAAATTTAAGCTTTTTTATCTATAAATTGGGAATAATTATACTGAGCTGATAAAATTGTTGTGAAATTAAATTTGTAATATGTGTGAAAATACTTTATATTTCTGTATTTCAAAAGCACTGTTGTTGAAGTTTGCTCTTTTGTGTGTGCTGCATTTTGCTATGTCATTGGAGCGGCACACGCCTCTGTGAGCAGTTCATGAGGAAGTTTGGCCTGTGGAAGCAAAAGGGAAATAAATCAATGGTTGATAGTCCTCCAGCTTTTACCTTTTGTTGGCTCATCCCATAATCAGCCTTTGTACGAATATCTGCTCATGCATCCTGGCTCATTGGAGTCTGATAGAAACAAAGCGTTCCAAAGTGCATTTTTCCTCTGAATGAATTCCTGCTGCTTGCCAAATTTTAACCAGAGATTCTGTTTCATTTCTCTCAATATGGAATTTGCTCAGTAGATTGTGTCCCCATTGATGTTTTGGAAGTGTGTGCTTACATCATGGCTATTTTAATGTGATATAGAACTGATCAGGGGAGTGGTAACCTTCTTTGTCTTTTGACAACAGATTTGGTTGTTTTAAGGCAGTAGTGCACTGTGGGATCAAACCTGTGACAGAGCCCTAGAGCAATGCGGTCAGCTCATAGTTACTAAGTACTTACTAAGTAATAGCAGTGTACCTGCTGTGCAGGACATAGGGATGCATAAGGCAGGCCCTGAGCAGATGAATTTAAGATTCATCATGGTAAGATTTTTGTAGGTATGAGGGAAATGGAGCCCATAAACTGTGTTCTCTGCCAGTAGGGCACTTCTCAAGTTAATATCGGCAACCATCAGGTCATGTTGCTAGGTCAGTGGAATCCCAAAATCAGAAAGAAAGACCTGCCTTTTTTTCCCCTCAGTATTGGGGATTGAACTCAGGGCCTAGGCACTGAGCTACAGGCCAGTTCTGTTTTTATTTTGAGGCAGGGTCTTGAAGAGTTGCTAACTTGCCTGGGCTGGGCTGTAATTCATAGTCCTCCTCCCAGAATCGTGAGAGTACATCCTTGTGCCACCACACTCATCTGGACTCAGCCTTTTGAGGAATTAAGAATAAAACGAGAAAAAAGGACTTCCATTTTTTGTCTCTACTGTCCAGCTTAAGTCAGTGCCTACCCTTCAGTACTCCAAGCCATCCCTGCCCTCTGCTTACACTTTAGCTGTAAAGCCAATGTCCTTTCTGTACTGAGAATAACCATAATAGTGGTCAGAAGGGTCAGTGTGTGCACACACTTTGTTTATCTTCCTTTTTCTATGGTGTATTTCATCTCATTTAGGGAGCATTACAGCTGTTTGCAGAATTTTTGTTATGACCATACTAGGAGGCTTGGAGAGTGACTTACAAATTGTCTTCCTCACTTCAGTATGTACAATAAAAGGGCTTGTAAGAGCTGTATCACCCTCTTGGGAAGGGAGAGCCATGTGCTCCATGACTGAGATGGCAGAAGGTCAGCATAATGGGTTGGGGTTATAATAGAATCATTAAACGAAAGAAGAGGAGTTGGCTAATGTGGCTATTTGTGGTTCTCGTTAAAGTTCTCTGGCTGCGCAGCATGACAGAACCCTGGTTAAGTGATGAAAGAGAGGTTAGTTGCTTTGTTTCCATCTGTGATGAATCTTTAAAGGGTAAGCTTAGTGCTTCACTGGTACTACAAGCCCTTCCTAGGTTGCAGGAAACTTGGGCAACTGCCCTTTGGTCTGCTGTCTGGCTTGGAAAGCTGGCCATCATGGAAGTGGCCACAGCTGAGAGCAACGTGCTCTTTAAATGATTAAGACCCAGGTCTGGCCCTGCAGTTGATAGCTGGGTGACCTTGGGGTAAGGGTAAAATCCTGTAAGTTGGTCTCCTTATCTGTAAAACAAGAACAATAAACTCCAAGCACACCAAGTTGTTCTGCATATTAAAAAGAGAGATGAAAGCACTTAGCACTATGCCTGCCCTTAGTAAGCATTCAGTAAATGAGAGCTAATTATTATTTCCAAACACCTCTCAGTTGGAACATTTCCTTTTTGAAAATCCTTTTCCCTTCAGCACCACCTCTTGTTTAATAACCTGCTAATGCTTTTTCCCTTTCATTTATTTAACCCAGTGTTATTGAGTACTTGCTCTGTGCTAGTGGCAAACAAAAATCACAATGCCCTTGCCTATGGAGTGTACATTTCAGAATTCCTAATTACTGTTCCTTATCATTTCCACAGTAATAGGCAGTTTTGCTCTCCTGATGTGGATGAAATGAGAACCAAAGACTAAGTTTATGTCTTGTTTTCACAGGTGGGTTATTCCTTTTTTAACCTAGAAAGACTTAGGGGTCTTAGGGGTCTTGCAGAGCCTGTCTCTTGGCTTGCTTAGTTACATGCACAGATCACAGGTCAGGTCTAAGCAGTCTTTCCGGGCAGAAGAAGAGGATTCTGTGAAGTCTAGTTGAAACAGGGCCCTATTTGGGTTGATTGCTGGAAGTCTTTATTTCTTGTCTTGGTGTGGTTTGAGGCACCAGCTGACAGCTTAGCTCTACATTGGCATCCAAACTCATGTACCTGAACTTACCTTTAGACTTCCTCCTGCCTGTGCACTCCTTCCAGTCTCTGGCACCTCCCTGGGTGATAGGTTGATTTTGCTTAATACCGCAGCACTCCCACAATATTTTAGCTACTAATTTCTGCTTCACAATTTCAATTAAGGCTCTGTCTCATTCACTCTTGGCAGTCAGCAGAGATTGACATATGTGCATATTCTGACCCACAGAACAATGCTTTGCAGATTTTCATATATAGCAGTCTGTCTGTAGATATTCATGAATAGTTTTCACGTAGCACTCCTCAGCCAGAGGTAGATCCATAAAGGAAAGAGTAGTGTTCTTTACTTTAAAGGTGATCTCTTAAGCCCTTCTTCATCCTTAAAGACTATTAATATAGGGCCTGCCAGATAGCTCAGTGGATTAAAGTGCCTGCTTAGGCAGACACAGGGGACAGGGATTCGATCCCTGGCCTGCCGTGCTGGCCCGCCCCCAAAGTGTGCTGAGATGGTGACTGAGACTGGGTGGGGTGGCCCATCCCTATAATGCCAGCATTTGGGAGGCTGATCTGTGAAATGGGACCCTGTAGACCTGTACTAAATACAAATCTATCTATCTATCTATCTATCTATCTATCTATCTATCTATCTATCTATAGACTATTAGTATAAAATGTATTTGGGCTAAACAAAGAGCTGTGCTTCAGCCGAGCATCCTTGGGTAGTAGTCCCACACTATCAGGTACTTCTATGAGTAAAGTCAAGGGGGTTATGCCTTGGAATTTTTTGGCAAGCACATGTGTGCCTGTGTGTGTCTGCATTCACTCATCTTCAACACATGGTATTACTGATTATGTGAAAGCAGACCTGTCACTCATTCCATGTTGCAGTTCATGGATGGAGAGAGATTTTGACTTGGCCGCCATTTTGAGCTTGATTTGTAGTCAGGATTTAATTCTAGCTTTTCTGATCCCTCAGCCTTGTTAATGTTTACTGGACTCTAGATTATTTCACATATAAAATACTTACTTCCATGTAGTAATATTTTATTATAAATCACATTTCTTACATGAGGAATTTCAAGAAGTGTGATGAATATGAAAGACAATTTAAGAGACATGGATTGTGGTGTCATGCAGTGGCTTCTTCGAAAAGCAAGTAGGAGGCAGTGAATTATGCCTACATTTTTAAAGATCTTGAGGTTTTAAATCAGTTTCTTTTTTTTTTTTAAATTTTATTTATTTTATTTGTTTGCTTATTGTGTTTGTTTGTTTCTTTCTTTATTCATTTTGTGGCTGGCTCAGCCTGCCCTGGTGGTGGCGCTGGCGCAGCATGTGGTGCCAGGGATCGAACTGCAGTCCCCGCAGTTGCCTGAGCCCTCCTAAGCAGGCGCTTTAGACCACTGAACCATCTCGCCGGCCCCTTAAATCAGTTTCTTGACCTTCCAACCTTCAATACTTACTTGGATTAAATTGTCTGAGAAGCCCGTTTGGAATTTTTTTTTTTAAATTTGGCATATAACTTGTTAATGAATTATAATGTAAGATAGTGTCATTTTCCATTCCTACAGCTTACCTGTGGTGGCTTTCTGTGCCACTGCATGACTCATTTGTTCTTTCCCTCAGGATCTGGAAGTAATCCAGAAGAAAAAAATAGAGCAGGCAAATTACACCCCCCAACCAGGTTATACTATCATTTTTTAAAAAGTGTATATGTGAAATGATTTTTAATATAGGTATAGGCATATTCACACATGTTTTTTTGTGTAAGTGTATGTAGTCCATCCTTTGTGCATGAACTCTGAATCTGAGAATTCTATCAACTGTAGGTTGAAAATATTTGGGAGAAAAATGTATCTGCCCTGAATATGCCTACACTTTTTCTTTCCCTATCATTGTATAGTATGATAACTTTTTGATAGCATTTACATTATGTTAGGTATTCTAAGTGGTTTAGGTTTTCTAAGTTTTGGAGGTGATTTAACGTAAAAATGAGAGGAAAAAAATATAAAGAGAGATTTTGCGGCAGTACTGTACCATTCTGGTTTTTAAAAAATATTTATTTATTTGTTTGTTTATTTATTTTTATGGCCAGCTCAGCCTGCCCTGGGGGTGGGGCTGGCATAGCGTGTGGGGCTGGGGATCGAATTGTGGTCCCTGGGGTTGCCTAAGCTTGCCTAAGCAGGCACTTTAGACCACTGAGCCATCTCGCCAGCCCCACTATTCTGTTTTATAAAGGATTTGAGCATGTGTGGATGTTAGTCCCACAGGAAGTCTAGGACCAGTCCATTATGGATACTGAGAAGCAACTGTATTTTTATCTATTTAGCAAAATTTATTGGCAATCTGCAGAATGTCACGTGACATTCTGGGCTCTGGGACTGTATACACATGATCCCTTACTCTCTTAGAGGTTGCAAATGTTAGAAAAGCAGAAAAACACTCCTAAATATATAAAAATGCATGTGTATCTAATTATATGCTAGGAGGAAATAGACAATGAACTATTAAAAGCGTGCAGGTTTTTTTTTTGGCTTTTTGAGACAGGGTCTTGCTATGCAGTTCAGACTGGCCTAAAGCCAGTAGCCCAGGCTGGTCTCAAACTTGGACTGATCTTCCTGCCTTATCCTCCCAAGGGCTGGGATTATAGGCGTGTGCCACCATGCCCGGCTAAACATGCATTTTTGGAGTTGGACCCAAGTTTATGTCTTAGCTCATTTACCCACTAGCTAAATAACCTGAGGCAAGTTTCTTACCAGATTCTTCCAGAATTGCTCAGGAGAAGTTTTTTGTGTGTGTGGTACCAGCAATTGAACTCAGGACCTTGCACTTGCTGGGCAAGCACTTATTCCACTGAGCTATCTCCCTGGCCCTGTAAGATTCTTACATATTCAATGAGCTTTCTCTTTTATGAGATAATAATAGTAACCAGGATGAGGTTATGGAGAGGTTTAATGAGATGTTGTGAAGAAAATATTTAGCATAGAAGCGGCCTATAGTGAGTACTTGGTAAATGCTAGTTCTAAGTATTGATAATGTTATAGATATAATAAAAATTTAAATGAAATATCTAATTCATGAAAAATGTTTATTCTGGACCTTTTTAGGAATGTGAAAGGAGCTGTGCCATCTGGTAATGTGCAGTTATAACTAACACTTCTTTCTGTCTCCACTTTATACTCAGTCTGTCTCCACTTTATACTCAGTCAAGGAAGTAAATACTGCATCAACCAAGCACAGTTGGGCATCTAGCCCTTATCTACTTTCAAAGTGTCCAAATAAAGTCATGAAAGTGTTAAAGTCATTCTTTTTTTTTTTTGAGGTTTAGAATAGAATATTTATTGGGAAAGAAAGCTTCTGCCCAAGAGGGGAACAGAAAGGGAACACAAGTGAGTTGTCCAGGAAATTGTCTTTTTCTGGGGTCTTATAGGGCATAACCGTGTGATAAGGCAGACCTAAGGTGAAACTAGGGGAACTTGCTTAGGTGGGACAAAGTCATGGTCGACCAATGAGATTACAAGCACCATTGTTTGGGTAAAATTGATTAAATCGGAAACAAATTGGGAAGCAAGTCACATAGCAAGCAGGCCTGAATAGTGAATAAAGGTTCTTCCTGTTGGGGTTGAGTTCCTGACTCATTTAGGCTCTTTTCAGGTGATTGATACCTATTTAGAATATCAATCCCTGATACTTATCTTTAAGGGAGTAGGTGGCTGCATTTCTATACTCTTTTGTTTTAAGGTCTGGCCCACCACTGGGGTGTCTGTCTCTTGCAAAGCTATATAGTCAAGTTCTTTTCCATATTGTCCTTGAGGGCCTGGCCCTATCTGACTGCCTATATTATTTCTATCTAATTTGTCTGCCTACAACATTCCCCCCTCTGAGGAAGTAACCTGAACTGTCTTGAGGGAATTATGGGCAATGACTGCTCTGGCTTTTTCAGGCTGAAAGGGGTCATAGTTGTAATTGGCAGTCAGAGGTACTCTTTAGAGGGTCTATCTAAAGGCCCTTGATAGATGTCTTGGGTAGACGAATAGCTCTGAGTCCAAAGAGGTGTGGACTATCTCTGAACCCTTGGGGAAGCACAGTCTATGTTAATTGAGAGGCTTGGTCATGAAGATTTTCAAAGGCAAAAAGAAACTGGGAATCTCTGTATTCCATTTTGGCTCTAGTGGGTATGTAGGCCATGCACATGTGCAGAAAAATATTAAACGGCTTTTTTCAGCGTATGTGGATCAAATGTCTTCCAGGGATAAGTGACTTTGTGAGATTCACATATCTTCATCCAGTGATCTCTGTGGATGACCTCCAACTGATGGAGGAAGAAAAAACTGATCTCCCAACCTGAAAGACACTTGGACGAGTTTGTGTTCTCTAAAACCAAAGAATGAATTTTAGGAACAAGACGGAAGTTTAGAATAGAATATTTATTGGGAAAGAAAGCTTCTGTCTAAGAGGGGAACAGAAGGGGGACCCGAGTAGGTTGCCTAAAGTAGTTCTTTGAAGATAATGTTTAACTAAAAATACCATTTGGTGGAAACTAATTATGCTATTCTCTTAATTTGCTAATGAATTGTCGCTGTAGAACGTAGAATATTGTGAGATGAGGAAATGTGAGAAATTTTTAGTAAGACTAAGTGATAGGTTCTGGCCCTAGTACGAATTGCTGAATCATTATGGTGGTCATCTAATATGTCTGAAGCCCTTAAAACACCAGCTTATCTTCCTAAAGACCACCTCCCCCTTCTTCTGCAACTCAGCTCAAGGTGCAATTTCCTTTCACCTGTCCTGCCACCTGAGGGAAGGCCCCAATCAGCTCCTCAGGTGTATCTAAACATCCTCCTCAAACCCCACCCCTGACAAAAGGCCATAAAAGCCTCAGTCTCCCTTTGTTCCAATTCAAAGAATTCCTTATCTTCCCTGAATTCTCTCCCTTTCCTCCAGGAAGAAAATAAAGCCCCCTTCCTCTTTTCCTTCTGCCTATTTCTCTGCTGCGACACTGTTTAAAACCTATCACTAAGCTGTGTATATTTCTCACTTAGACCAATGTTGCGTCTGTATCTGGCCTCACTCATAGGTCTGAAGAGTTTCACATTATTGCTCTGAGGGGTGAAAGTGATTGAATCTGGGACAGATCTTTCAGCAGGTAGTCCGTGCCCAGGGACGTTGCTGTTTTGGTTTGAGTTGACTAAAAGTTGCCTGCATTGAGAATGATGCTATTAAATACCAAACATTGTTCAGGAAGAAACATACTTATTTCTTCACATTTTATAATGAGTCTGGGATTAGGTAAATTGTGGACATTATTTTGACTTTTACACTAGCATCTTAAACCTGAAAGTAAAGAAACAGCTGCACTATTGGGAAAAAAATCCATCTGGTGGTATACTGTTATTAGTAGATGATGAGAAAGCTGTGTTTTTATACAGAAATCTATGATGTGTTTTCTCTTAACTGGCTTTTTCTATGTTCAGTGTGTCTGATTTTTCAGCAACTAGGTGCTTCATTTCATGTTTTGGAAAATTACCATGTATTTTTCAAGGTTGCTATAATCCATTACTCTTAAGCAGATCATGTACATATCTGCCATTGTGTAGGTCAGAGGGTTTAACATTTTTCTAGGGTTTTGCTGTGCCTGCCTGGCAGGAAGAAGTCTTAAATGGGGCATCTTAAAGAAGACTGTAGTTTATCTCATGTCTCTGCAGGAATCCATG
>PVKN010018018.1:0-17036 GCA_004027915.1 Capromys pilorides
ATGCAATCATGTGGCAGAGTTTGAGACTTGACTCATGATTCACTGGGATTATGTGTGTTAGTACTGATGGGATTATGGGTCTGAGTGCTTCTGGGATTATGGGTATAGCCTAAGGTGGATAGGCTGAGGCAGAAAGCCCGAATATATTATAAAGAGAGACAGAGAGACGGACTCATGCTGTTTCTCTCTGCTCCTCTGGTTGTTCTCTTGCCTCTGTCACCATATTGATGCTGTTCTGCCATCATGAACTCTGCTCTCTACCATGTGTCTCTCTGCCTTGGATCCAGCCAAGTATGGAATGAAACTTCCAGTCGAGTATGGACTGAAACCTCTAGCAACTGTAAGCTAAATAAACTTCTCCTTCCTTCCTTTTTGGGGTCCGGTATTTGTCTCAGCAATGAGAGAAAAGTAACTAGGACAGAATTTGGTACCAGGAATGTGGTCATTCCTGTGACTAACCTGACCACGTGGATTACAAGTTTTTGGAAATGGTTTATGGGAAGAAATAGGAAAGGTTTAGAGATTTCATCTACTTGCAAAGAGCTGGAAAAGCTTCAGCTGTTCTGTAGGGGAGATTTTGGCCAGAACTCAGACCAAAAGACTGACAGAAGGCCTGCCTGTAAAGACCAGGTTGAGGAGGTTTCTGCTGGGAAAAAGGACAGCACTGGTTGTTGGACTTCAGATGATTTGGGCTATGGCTTGGCTGAAGTCTGTCAGAATTTTGCTCGTGCCCAGAGAATTTGTCTAAAATGGAGATTAAGCATGATGGACTGATTAATCTTTCAAGAGATATTTCAAAGCAGTGAACTATTGGGGTGGTGTCATGGTTGTTATTGGCAGCTTTTAGCCAGATTTATGTTTAGAATCGAGAACAAAGAGTCAAGCAGGATCATTTAAAATGTGAGTTTAGCCAGAAAGGAAACACCAGGAAAGCTTTGGACTGCAAAGATGGAGTTTAAAAGCTCTCCATTGCTGGGAAGGAATCAGAGAATCGAAAAGATGGCCTGAGGACATCACAGGAGGTGGTAGCTCTCCACCCTTTGCAGTCCCAGAATTCCAGAGGAGAGAGGCTTTGCGTTTAGAAGAAAGCCATAGAGACCCAAGTACCAGAATGTTGGCTTCAGCCAAACCAGGTTCCAAAATGGCACCAGCATGGAGAATTTGTTCCTCAGAATCAAGATCAGAGTGTTCATTCTCCACACCTGCAACCAAGTGAGAAAGAAGCCTGGCTATGAGTGAGAAGCCTGCTCAGTGGAAACCCCAGAAATTTGGAAAAGCCAAAAATGTGGATCATCTAAGGAAAACTGCAGAGAGGGAGTAAATCTGGCCTAAGACAGAAGCCATCTAAACTACCACCAAGAGTGCTGTAGGGACGGAGCCATGTAAGGCTTTCGGAGCTCACAATGTAGCACAGACTGCTTCAGATGTTCCAGTTGGGATTTAATGTTTACCCTGCTGGATTTTGAACATGTGTTAGTCCCAGTGTTTTGCGACCTGTTACCTGTTGTTACCTGTTGTTTGAAACATTTGAAATGGTAATGTTTATCTTGTGCCTTTGAATGTTGGATCTGTTCAACTTTTCTTTTTTACAGGGGCTCACAGATAATAGTTTGCCTGCGATCTTGGAGGAGACTTGGGATTTGGACTTTTCAGTATTACTGAAGCTGTTAGGACTTTGGCAACTCTTCAAGATGGACTAAAATGTCTTTTGCAAAAGACATGTGCATGACTTTGGGGGTTCAGGGATGGAATGTTATGTTTAATGTCTAGTTGTCCCCCCAATGCCTCATGCAATCATAGGGCTGTGACTTCTAGAGTTTGAGACTTGACTCATGATTCACTGGGATTATGTGTGTCAGTACTGATGGGATTATGGGTCTGAGTGCTTCTGGGATTATGGGTGTAGTCTAAGGAGGATAGGCTGAGGCAGAGAGCCTGAATGTAATATAAAGAGAGACAGAGAGACAGACTCATGCTGTTGCTCTCTGCTCCCCTGGTTGTTCCCTTGCCTCTGTCACCCTATTGTTCCTGTTCTGCCGCCATGAACTGCTGTTCTCTGCCATGTGCCTCTCTGCCTTGGAGCCAGCCAAGTATGGACTGAAATCTCCAGTAACTGTGAGCTAAATAAATCTTTCCTTCCTTCATTTTGGTTGTCAGGTATTTGTCCCAGCAATGAGAGAAGAGTAACTAAGTCATACACATTGTTATCCTCAGTGTAGTTTCTTAGTTCACATATATCAGTGTGTAGTTAGTTAGTCAGGGTGAGAATTCTACCAATTAACTCCTAGTTTCAAAAACTTGATAGAGATTCTTAGGACCATTGCCTTAACCATTTTGTGTATATAAATGTATGGTTTTTCCTCTGCCATGTAATATCTCTTTTCTCATTGTGTAGAATATGGGACAAACAATCACTTCACATCTTTGTCAGCAGTTACTATAATGCCTGGTAACCAGCATCCCCTAAATCTCAGTGGCTCACAACATAGTAACCTACTTTACTCTCATGATAGATTGGTTGAGGTTCAGCTGATTTCAGGTAGTCTTGACTGGACTCAGATACAGTGCAGACCTTGGGTTAAGTAGGGATTTCCCTCATGCTGCACAAGGTTGTAATGTTTATGTGGAGCCCTCCCCATAAAAGGCACCAGAAACTGAGATAAGAAGCAACACCTGAGGTCTCTTACCACATTGCTCCTAAGCACAGTGATGACATTCCATTCACATTCCACTGACAAAGCAAGTTATATACCCCAGCCTGAAATCAGGTGGCTGATAGTATGCACTCTGCCCCTGTTATGATTAGTATCTAGCTGTGTCTAGTTGACTCACTGGGATTATGGGCCTTAGTACTGCTAAGATTATGGGTGTGAGTACTTCCCCCACCTTGGGGTGGATAGCTTGAATGTAACTTAAGACAGATGAACTCCTTCTTTGTAGCCATTATTGCTGCTACTCCTGCATTTGCTCTCTGCTCTTTGCTGCCACCATGTACTGCTGCTCTCTGCCCTGTGCCACTCTGCCTTGGAGCCAACTGAGGATGGACTGAAAGCTCAAGTAACTGTGAGCTAAGTAAACCTTTGCTTCTTTCATTTTGGGTGTTAGGTATTTGTCCCACCAAGGAGAGAAGAGAAACTGAGACAATTCCATAATGAGCATGAAAAGGACACAACAGAAAGTATGAGGACATGAATCTTTATAATACACTCCACATGGCTATTATACAAAGGCTCAGGTGACTTAAGCTAAATAAGGGTTGGGTTGTAGCACAGGAGTAGTGAGCCAGCATATCATGTGCATGGTCCTGAATTTCAGCTTCAGTATTATGGTATAGATCTAAAGTGACCCCCAAACATCATAAGTAGAGCTTTTGAAAGGCTACTGGGGTACAAAGGCTTTACTGGGGTCAGGAACAGGGCTGTTCAGAGGTGGTGGGTCACTGGGGGCATGATATGAGGGGTGTGCCTCTCTCCTTAGCTCTTCTCTTCATGCCCCACCTCTCAGCAGCCATACCAAGAGCTGCTTTTCTTCCTCAATGCCTCTGGCCTGTCTTATCCTTCCTTGGAGCCACCAGACTCTGAAATGAAACTTCTACAAATTGTGAGCCCATGATGAGACTCTCTTCCCTCTAATTGTGGGAGTCAGGTATTGTCTCCTAGTGACAAGAAAACAACTAAGATGCACTTGATATCCCTAAAAGATTAATAATAATAATAATAGCAGTAAACACATAACAGGTGCTGAAAAATATAACTATTATTTGCTGTTCAGTTATGAGACCTTAAAACTACCAACACATTTCTCAGCCCATACCATTGAATGCAGTGCAATTGCACAACAGCCATACAGAGGATAACTTTTTGTCATAGAAGTGTTTTGTTCATTTGAAGTCATTTACATCATTGTCCAGGGTGTAGCCCGAGATGCAGGGGAGGAGATGTGTCTGGGGTTTGCATAGGTTGGATTCAAGTGAAGTCAGGATGCTTCTATTTTCCACATTACCTGGACAAATAAGATCAAGCTGCTGCCCTTTTCTTGGTCTGCCAGTGAGAATGTTAAACACTGTATCATGGAACTGAGGCATCAATCCAAATTGTTAAATGTTTAGTGTCCATCAGTTTTATGTGATGAGCCACCACCAGATCCAGAAACTGTTTTTTTACGAATTGGTATATTTCCACATGTTTTTATTTTTTAATTTTTTTTATTTTAAAGAAAACACAGAATAGTAATAAAAGTATAAATGATACAGAATTTTATAAAACAAAGGAATATGAATTTGACAGTATTTCTTGTGCACACAGTGTTGTCTTCAACTTAGTTCAGATTACCAGATATATGCATGCGAAACTGGAAATAGAAAGAAAAAGAAGTTGTAAGAAATTAAGGGAAAAAGAAAATAATGAAAAAAGAAGACAAAAAAAATTAATCATCAACTTCTCCTTTCCATAGACCAGCAGAAATCCACAATACAATTATCCATGCCATCCTACATGCGTACATAGATACGTCTCCTTTCCCATTCTCTCTCCTGTCTCAATAATCTCAGTAATTCCTTCCTCTTGTATAGATTCATTCCTTTTTCACAGTATCTATTGTACCCTTCAGATTGTATTTACTCTTTCAGGTTCTTACACTAGGCAGACAATACAATGTTTGCCCATATGGGTCTGATTTATTTCACTGAAGAGTATGAACTCTAGTTACATCCACTTACCAATAAGAGTGTCAAATTTATCCTTTTCTATAGCTGGATAATACCTCATTGTGTAAAAATACTACATCTTCTTTATCCAGTCCTCCATTGATGAGTATGTGGATTGCCTCCAAGATTTAGCAGTGATGAATTTTGCTTCCATAAACATGGATGCACTTTCACCACTGTGGTATGATGTATTCAGTTTTTCTGGAAAAATAACCAGGAGGGAAATAGCTGGGTTGAATGGGACCTCCAATCGTAGCTTTTAAGAAATCTCCACACTGGTTTCCATACCAATTGTACCAATCTACATTTCACCAACAGTGGAGAAGGATCTCTTTTGCCACATACTCCCTCCAGCATCTGTTATTGGCTAACTTCTAGATGTTGGCCATTCTTTCTGGTGTGCAATGGTATCGCTGCTTTGTTTTAAATTACATTTCTTGAATGACCAATGATCTTGAACATTTTTTTCATACATTTATTTGCTATTTGTATTTCTTCATCTAAGAAGTGTATATTCATCTCAGATGCCCATTTTTGGGTTGGGTCTTTTAATTTTGGAGGCTAAATTTTTAAAACTCTTTATGTTTTAAGTAGGAGGTCTTTGTTAGAGAGGCAGTTGGCAATATTTTTCACATGTTTTGGGTTTTTTTCTTACTCTCTTGGTGATTTCCTTGATATCCAGAAACTTTTCAAAAATACGAGATCCTAATTATTGATTCTGTGAAATATTTCCCATGCATTTTTGTTTTTGTTTATGAACTCTCTATCTATCCCTATGTCCTTAACATTTCTACCTACATTTTCCTCCAAGAGATTCAGTGCTTCTTTTTTAATGTTTAAATCTTTGATCCACTTTAACTGCATTTTAGTCTGTGGAGGTAGACTTGGGTCTAATTTTAGCCTTTTGTATGTGGAAAGTCAGTTTCTCCAGTACCATTTTTTAGAGAGGCTCTGTTTCTTCCAGGGAACATGGTTGGCCCCTTTGTCAAAGATAAGATGGATGAATGTGTTTCTAGTTGTGTCTTCATCTTCTAACTTGTTCATTGATCCTCAGGTCTGTTTTTATGTCAATACCATTCTGATTTTTATCGCATTAATTTTGTAGTACAGTTTCAACTCACGGATTGCTCAACTCCTGCCTTTCCTTTGTTGTCCAGGGTTGCTTTTGATATTCTAGGTCTCTTCTTATTCCAAATGAACTTTAGACATGTTTTCTCCAGATCTGTGAGATACTCTAATGACATTTTAATCATGATTGCATTGAATCTGTATAACAATTTTGGGAGTATGGCCATTTTCACAATATTGCTTATCCCTCTCCAGAAGCAAAGAATATCTTTCCATTTTCTGAAATCCTCTTCAATCTCTTTTCTCAGAGTACTTTCAGACTATATGATGTTTCTTCCTTAGAAACAAAGCTTTATTTTAAGCAACATATCTTTAGTATTTTTTTAAAAAAGATATCCCTAAAAAATATTCTGGACAGACAACGGCAACCCTGAAATAGTGTTTAATTCTGACTAATATGACCTCCTGAAATAGTGTTTAATTCTGACTAATATGACCTTCTTATTTTCTGCTGTGAAGAGAGCTGGCTTTTAAATCTTTAGAGGGTAAGGAAGACAAAACAATTGCATGGTCCTAACCTAATTACTGCTGAAATGAAAAAGAGCCCCTGCAGCAACTGAACCCAGAGGTAGAAGTGAAGTCTGTTTTAGGGTACCCATTTGGGGGGTTCCAGGGACACCCATAGGCACTATCTTAGCGAAGAATCCAATTCGGTGTGCTTCTGTGAGGCATGGTTGGCTTTTCCTTGATCTCCAACACATACCACAACCTGCCCGTTCTCCTCAATCTCCAAGGCATTCACCCCAGCCCTGTTCATTCCCTCCCACCCTGCATGGCAAAACCTTATACCTGGCTTTTCTCACTCTGCATCAGTCTCATCCAAGCTAAGCTCCACACAGCAACCAAACCACCAAGAGTAAAATGACAGTCAAATCACCCCTACTTTTGTCACCCAATGTCCTTTTATTCCTGGAACACATTTCCGTCTTCTATGGTTCCCAAAGTCCTACAGCCCTTCACCCCTGACTTCTTGCTCCTGTCTGACCCCCATCCTCTAGCCCATTACACTGGAGTATCTTTTGGTCTTGGTCATGCTGACCTTACTTCTCCACTCTTTTCCCTCCACCTTCGTTACCCAGGCACTTGGACTGACTGCTAGCCCTCAGCTCCAGGGTCACCTCTTGAGAGAGCTTTGCTGGTCACCTTCTTAAAATGTCTCCTTCTTTGCCCTTAGAATCTACCATCTCACATTTATTTTAGATTTCCTATCCCTGCAAAATGGTCTTGCTTGTTGGTCTGTTCGTATTCTATCCAACACTTGTGCACAAAGTTATGTCCAATCCCTCCTTGATCTTCAGTGGCTAGAATGTTACCGGGAAAATAATGGACATTCAACAAGTAACTATCAGATAAATGAGGTGAGCTGGCAGATGCTACCCACGACCCAGTCACATTCTGGGGAAGGGACTTCCTCAGGGGCTCTTTGAATGGTCAGGACTGCCCGATTTCTGGGAGAACAAAGCAAAAAATTATGACACAGTGTATCTCTATTTGATGAGGAGAGTGCAGATTCCAGAATGTTCTGAGAGAGAGAAGTAGGATCAGGGCAGATTTCACTAAAATCAACACACAAACCACTCAATACTGGAGTGACTTTCTCTGCCCAAGAAAGGTAGACTCAAGTCTCCAAAGGACATAGCCATGAAATTTGAAGATAATCCCATGCTGCGCACAGTGGGGAGGCAGCTTAGCCTTAGCTGCTGGAATTTCCTTCGCTGGATTGGGCTCCTTTTCAGTGATATGAATATAGTGGCAATAGTGACTTTAATATAGGCTTAGAGTAGCCTAAGTACTAGTAGCTAAGTACTAGATCTGATATGCAAGAATCCTAGTTCTTAGCCACCAGGGAGTGATAGAAAAATATTCTTAATATAGACTAAGGATCTATTCAGCTACTGAATATATTATATGTACATAGTTTTACCTAGGAAGTACTAGTCTCATTTCCTTTCAAAGAATTATGTCACTGAAGATCCTTTTGGCTTTGAGGGAACCCCTAAAATGGTTTGAATAGCAGGAATTTCTTTTCCTCCTATGACAGACAGTCTGGGAAGATGGCCACAGAACTCAGAAGCCCCAGGACTTACCTAATGCTGTGCCTTTGCTACACAGGCACAAAATCTCTACCTTAGCTTCAGTCAGGTATCTCCCCAGTATTACTGAAGATGAAGGAAGGTAAAGGTTCTCCCCCTCCTATGTTTCTGTCCCTCTCTCTCCCTCATGGACCCCTAATATCTTGGATATTTTTCTTTCACTCCCATTTCTCCAGTATTCATGCTCTACCCACTTCCACTTTCTCTGAGCCATGAAGCCTGGCCTTCTGGGACATCAGCAGTGTCCCCTGGCCTCTGACTTCCAAGGGCCTGTACCTCCTTTGCTGCTGCTCCCTTTCTCAGGTGGAAAATGCCACACCTTCCCTGGGTGGCCCTTGCCACCGCTACAGCTGGTTTCTCTGGCTCAGGTCTCCACTCCCCACTCTCCCTAGAGGGACAATGGCTGTCCACCGACTCTGGCCCCACAGCAGACTCCCTTAAGCATCCCTTGCTTAACCCTGCCCAGACCTTGGTAAATACTCATTTTATTAAATTCTCCTTCATTACTCTGATGGAGGGAGCCATCTGTTTCCTGCTGGGACCCTGACTGATACAAGCAGAAAACTTTTTTTCAGAAGCTGTCCAAATGCCCATGCCTCTTTCTGCCAATTCCCAACCCCCAAAAGAAAGAGAAAAACAGATCAAAAATCTTCCCTTCAGGCCTCAGTTTTCAGGACTGGCCTGTATGAGGGAGCCTAAGAAAGTAAATATTTAACACTTCCAGATTATGGGTTATGGGATTATGGATTGGAAACTAGTAATGTCTGAGCTGGAGGGGTCCACAACTCCTCATCAGAACCCCTGGTGTCATGGCCTGTACCTCAGAAGGCTAAGGCAGTGTGCTCGCTTCGGCAGCACATATACTAAAATTGGAATGATACAGAGAAGATTTGCATGGCCCCTGCGCAAGGATGACACACAAATTCGTGAAGCGTTCCATATTTTTGATTTGATGATGAAGATATGTAATACAACCATTGTTAAATTTTTGTTCCTGTTTTGAGATTCTGTACTATATGTACTCTTGCTTGTTACTATTTTTCTATCTTTGTTTCTGCTGTTTTTACTGTTTAAAATAAAATTTTAAATATTCAAAAAAAAAGAAGGCTAAGGCAGTAAGGCAGAGGCATCGCATGAGCCCAGGAGTTTGGGAACTGTCCCCATCGTAGCATAAATTCTTGTCTTTTTAAAAGAATTAAAGTGTTTTGGATTTCCTTTTTGTTTTATTTTGCTTTGTCTTTAAGATAAAAGAAACAAAGCCACAGGATATAGGCAGCATGCAGAGCAGGTTTGGGCTCCTGCTGGTGCTCCCCACTTTCTGACAGTAAATTTGCACCTCTTGCTTTTTCAGCACTTCCTGTGGTCAGAGTGGCGGTAGTGAGCAGCAGAATCTTCTACCCAGGATGCAATGGGGCCGCAGCCTCAGGAAGTACCACCCAGAGGCATTTTCTGCTGCCTGGAGTTCCTCTGACACCGGTCTCATCACCCTTTCTGCATACTTCACGAGAGAAGGGTCTCAAAATACCCAAGGAACAAGAAGCTAGGAAGAGGAAGCATTTCGGGTATTGTCTAGAGGTGCCCATGTGAGTCTCCTGGATTCCCTCAGTGGAACAACGTTGGCAACATCACTTCCACCACTTTGCCAGTTCTCAGATGGGAGATGCACGATCCAGCTGAGAATAAAACCATCAACAGGGCAAAGGAGGAATATCTCAGAAAGCTCTTCCCCTTTTGCAGATATGGAGATGGCTACTGCTATTGACCTGTTTCTGGGAACATCCCTACCATATCTGATATTTGAGGTGGAAAATTGACCTCGTTTGGTCTACATGAGAGGGAATGTAGCAAATACTAAGTCAGGTAGTGAAACCCAATGAACGCTTCACAGTAGAAGTTAGGGAAGGAGGACACAATGCAGGAAAGAAGTTTTCCCTTCTTTTTCTGCCACCAGCCCCAAGGAAACATGGACGTGTTTCCTGAGGCTTTATTTCCCCTCAGTCCCCTGCATCTACAGGCTCCTTGCTGCAGCCCACACACATTGTATCATTAACAGCTGAGAGGGCTGTTATCGGGGGGCTCTTCCTTGCAAGCACCCATCATGTCTGATAGGCCAATCCTCCTGTTGGTCAATTCAACAGCCTTGGAAGTTTATGCATTTATATAGCAACCATTGCTTTGGTAAAATCAAAACTAGATTTGTTGGCAAGAGGTCCTGCTCTCTCACCACTGCAAACCCACCAGTAACTTCCAAACTACTTTTATCAGATCAGAGAGTTCCAGTCTTTTTAGAATCATGCCCCTGAGCATAAGCACCTGCCTGGCAAGTACAAGATTCAGAGGTCCATCCCCACTACCACAAGAAAAAAAAAAAAAAAAAGAATTATGACCCCATCACACAATTCAGAAAAACATTAAACATTAAGAGAAGCTGTTTACAAAGTTTGAAGCTATCAATATTTATAGTATGATAAACTAAAATTCGGTAACGCTAAAAGTATAAATTTATTAGTTTACTTTATAATAACAAAATACAGCTGAATTATTGTATGTGCTTCTGCATCTGATCTGCTACCACATCGTCTAATTCCTAGACCTGCAAAGGTCTACTGCAAACTCATGAGAATAAGAAAGAAAAGAAGTCTTACAATTTACAAGAGACTCATTTGGACAATTCCCATCTTTTTCAGGGGCTATTTTCTCTATCCCCATAGCTGGTTTTCAAACTTCACTGAACTATTGAACACATTGTTTCAATGAAGTAGTTCTCAGGCTCCCAGAAGAACAAGGTAGGCAGAGGTGCCATGATTGAAAGGCTTGGGACCATCTTCAGGCTTCCCTTTACCTCCCCCATTCTATCTCCTTCTAGACCAGCCGAGAACTTTCCCAGGGTCCTCTGGACCAAAAGCACAAATGGAAAGCTGGTAAGTCAGACCACTGGGAGCTTGTCCCAGTCCATGTGGCTCCTGCCTGTCCCTCTGTCCTTGGTCCTGTTCGGATGACCTCTATTTCATGCTCACATATCTGACTCATGTCTATGACAATGAAGGAGTATCAAAGAGTAGTCTCAATATCTGCTTAGACAGATGCAGGAACTGGCGTTAGTCCCTGGCATGCTAAGCTGACCCTGCCCCAGGGGGGCGCTGACACGGTGACTGAGACTGGGCATGGCAGCACGTACCTGTCATCCCAGAGCTTGGGAGGCTGAAAACAGAAGGATCACTACGAGTCTGATCTGTGCAGTGAGATCCTGTAAACCCTACACTAAATACATAGAAGAAAAGAATAGTCTCAAGAAATAAACGTACCAATACAATGAGGTACTACTTTATACTGTATTAGTTACTCTTCTGTCGTTGCTGGGGCAAATACCCGACACTCAAAATGAAGGAAGGAAAGGTTTATTTAACTCACAGTTGCTGAAAGTTTCAGTCTGTATTCAGTTGGCCCAAGGCTGAGTGGAACAGGGCAGAGAGCATCCAGTTCATGGCGGCAGAACGGCAACCATCACAACAGAGGCAATCGACCAACCAGGGCACCAGAGAGCAACAGCTTGAGTCTGTCTTTTTCTCTCTTTATATCACATTCAGGCCCTCTGCCTCAGTCTGTCCACCTTAGGTCACACCCATAGTCCCAGAAGTACTCAGACTCATAGTCCCATCAGTACTAAAACACATAATCCCAGTGGATCATGACTCAAGTCTCAAACTCTAGAAGTCCCTGCCCCATGATTGCATGAGGCTTTGGGGGGACAACTAGACATTAACAATAACATATACTCATCACAACGGTGAAATTTATATTCTGAAAATATTGAATATCAGAAAAAGAAAGAAGAAAACTAAGAGCACCTTAGCGGTAGAAGGATAAATTTATACAGCTAAGAGAAGAGATATGGCATTAGGCAGTGAGACGAAGTATGTGCATGCACTCTTTCCTCTAGAGAAAATCTAATAGGTGACAGTATGAGGACATAAACTAAGGTGTTTATTGTAGATTATTTAAAACAGAAACCTAAGTGCTAAGAGTAATGTCCATCAACAAAAAAAGAAAAAAATCATGTTGTGTTTATTCTGGCATACTGAAATGCTATGTAGCAACTTACATGAATTAATTATAGCTATGAGTACTAAGGGTGTTTCCCAAAAACCACAAGTAAAGCGTAAAAGCCAGCTACTAAATGGTATTTCTAGTAAGTAACATTTATGTAATTGTAAAATGCTAAAATTGCTACCTGGGATTTCACAAATATCAAAAAAGAAACTTATGCTGCACAACATTTTCTTTACAGATTAAGGAAACGTGAAAGCAACAAATGACAACAGGCTGATAACTAATAATAAACCAGATTATGGTCACATTCATATGTAATAGACATACGTGGGTCAGTATTGCACAAAATACTTATCATATCCAAACTGAATGAAGTGTTTCTAAGCAAAATTGCCTAAGTTATTAATGGTAACTAAGTTTCTTTCTCTTTCTTTCTTTCTTTCATTTGGTACAGGGTCTCATTACGCAGCTCTGATTCATAATGATACTCCTGTCTCAGCCTCCCCAGTGCTGGGATTACAAGCATGTGCCTCCACGCCCATTCTCACCAAATTTCTTTGAACCCAAAGTTGAAGGATTCAGGATCGTAACACGCTGAAAGGCCCCCAGTAGCTTTTCCTCTGCACTAAGCAATGAGCACAGCATTCTTTTCTGTTCCTCCCCAGCTGCTCCGTCTACCACAGGTGAAGTCACAGCACTTCGTCTGACCTCTGCGTGAGAGACTGTCATCCCAGAGGAGCCATTTCTACCCCCAGCTAAACACCGCTAAAGACTGAGTCCTTCTGAAATGATTCTGAATGCCGCATAGTGTGGATCAGAGCATAGCTGAAGGGCTGATCTGAGCGCTGAGCCCTATGTGCTCCTCCCCTAGGGTGCAGATGGAAGAAGAGACTCCGTCAGCCTCAGGAGAAGGCTCACAGCTCAGCTGTTTACCTACCATGACACGTCACAGCTCCTCAAGGTGACAGGCTACAGAGTCCAGAGTTCCCGAATGGCCACCCACTAGCTTTACGAGGAGGGAAAAGCCTGGAGCCTCTTCCTAGTTTACAATGGTTGACTCAATCAATATTTATAGTATTATAAACCAAAATTCAGAACTGCTGAAAATGTAATATTTTCCTTGGAAATCATGTAATCTTTCATTTATTTATTTGGTACAGAGTCTCATTACACAGCTCAAACTTATAGAGATCCTTCTGTCTCAGCCTCCTCCCCAGTGCTAGGATTATAGGCATGCACCACCATGCCCGGTTTTGGTAACCAGCAAGGCACACTACTTGGGGTTCTGGGGTCAGCATGACACACAGTACTGAGGATTAAATGTAGGTCGTTGCACTTGCCAGGCAGGTGCTTAGATGGCCAAGCTATCTCTTTTTTTTTTTTTTTTTTTTTTTCATGTTCATGGACATTACTTTTCCCACTTAGGTTTTTATTTTTAAAAATCTACAACAAATATCCTAGTTTACATCTTCACATTTTCACATATCGCATTTTCTCTAGAGGAAAGAGTGCTTAACTACCGAATGCCATTATTTCTTCCCTTAGTTGTATAAATTTGCCCTACAACTAAGAACCTAGAGCCTCTTCCCTGAATCAGTTCTGATTTCCAGAATCAGCTTGCCTCTTGTGAGCAAATTCTGCTTTAAAAACTTAATTGATGGGGCCAGCAAGATGGCTCAGCAGTCTAAAGCACCTGCTTAGACAACCGCAGGGGACAGGATTCGGTCCCCAGTACCGCAGCTGCACCAGCCCCACTCCCAGGGCAGGCTGAGTGGGCCATAATATAAATAAATAAAGTTTTTTTAAAAAACTTAATTCAATGAAATAGAGCAAAACCATGATGAACGTTATTCCAGCTAAACTTTTGTGCATATCCATGGCTATTTGTACTAGTGCCCAGACTTCCAAGAAAAGGGAAAGAAGGTGCCAGAGCGACCTGTCAAGGTCACAGTAACCTTGAAAAGGACAGCACAGGGCCACAACACCACAACAGCAAATTCTCTACCAAATGTTAACTATTATTACAACTTCATAGCCATAATTAAGATCCTGTGTGGAATTTTAAATGGAGCAAATATTATCCAAAAAGTTTACCCACGGTATGCTATCAAGTAAAAATAAATACTAAAAATTAACATATAACCCGTGCTTGACTAATCAATATATTAATTTGGCTAGTTGATGTGCAGTAACATTACAGTTTTTATTTCATAAATGTTGTTAATATGTTGTTTGACATCAAAACTCATGGGACTTTTAAGGAGTGAAATGTTGTTATCAAAATCCTAAATGCATCAGGGCAAGCCAGCCACGCAGTCCCAGCTCCTTGGGGGGCCTGCGGCAGGAGGCTCATTTGCACCCACAAGGCCAAGGCACAGCGAGCCCTCCTCTCTGAAGATTAAAATTAAATTAAAGTAAATCCATCCGAGATCCTGAGCATGAGCCTCTCGGCAGGCTGCCTCTACCTCAAGTGAAAGGCCACAGTGTGTGAGAGCAGGAGCACTTGGAGATACCCCTGCAGCTTTAGTTGGAAACGTTGCTCTGCTGAGCTACTTGGCTACTAGGAAGGGAACAAGTCGAACCTCACAACCTCACCAGGGGTGTGGATCAGGAAACCCTGTGCGAGATCCTGCAAAGCGCACCTTTCCTTTTCCCTCTAGATTTTCTAAGAGCAGCTGAACAGAAGCAAAAGCTAAATGGAAAGTCCAGGGACAAGCCCAGGGCTCTGCTGCTCTCCCACAGCCCACCAGCCGTAGTCATGGCGACTTGGGGTGCAGGGGACCAGACTTCGCTGCTGGTTGACTCAGTTTCCTCATGTGTCATATCACCAGCACATTTCCCCGGGTTGTGTGAGAGCTAGAAGGCACAGCCTGCTTCCGACACTGAGCACACACCTGAGGCTGTGGACCCGCAATAAATGCTCATTCGTGTTACAGTTGTTTATCATACCCAGGAAGAAAGGAATTTTCTAGCTTAAGAATAGGAAATACTTTATACGGCACCATGCTTAGTAAAGCTGTACCAGTGCATATGGTCTCTTATTTATTATAAAAATTTGGGCATTCCGCCAAATGTTTGAAAATTGATTCTCATCTATTAAATTTTTCCACTTGAAGATTATAGATCTTGAAAGTCAAAAGTTCACCATGTATTTTTGCTTTGTTTTGTTTTTTTAACTAGATTTTGAATCCAGGGCTTCACAATGTGTTAGAATCCCAGCTATTTTTCATTTTTGTTTTGAGACAGGGCCTCCCTGAGTCGCCCAGCCTGGGCCTGAGTGTGTATTTCCACTGCCTCAGTCTCCGGAAGCCGGCATCGCCAGCGTGCTGGAACACACGAAGTCTCCGTGTCTATTTCTATTGTTAGTCTCATGACTTTTCCATAAGAGGAACTGTCTGTGAAGGACTCCACAGAGACGCTCTTCTAAGACGGACTCTACACTGAATACAAAACCCAGTTTCTGTAACAGGGCTCTGGTGTTTGTGGAACAATCAGAACCCTGAGATCCAAGACAGCGGGACCTTGACACCCAGTAACACACACACACACACACACACACACATGCACACACACACGCACATGCACACACACACCTTTGGTTGGCAGAGGCATCAGCGAGATCAGCAATGCTGATATGGTTGAAGCAACAGCGAGCAGACGTTAGCTGGGATGTCAAGAGCTCCCGCAGCAGAAGAACAGTTCGGCCCCCACAAGCAGAAGCCAAGATCTGCTCCATGCTCAGCACAAATCCATAGCAAATTTGGCTGGAGTGCACAACACAATTCTAGGACCCGACAAAGACACTGTCATAGGAGTCCTTTGTCTGAAAGACACTCTCCTATAATTGTCTCTCACTTCATACACTTTCTTTTTATTCTGTTGGTGATTTCCTTTGATGTGTAGAAACTCAAGAAGATGATATCCCAATTATCGATACTTTGAAGTATTTTCCATGCAGTTTGAATTTGGTTCATGAACACTTTACCTGCTCCTATGTACTTAAGAATTCTACCTATTTTTTCTTCCAGAAGATTTAGTGTTTCAGTTTTAATATTTAAAACTTTAACTCATTTTGCCTATAGCTTTGTGCATGGTGATAGGCATGGGCCTATTTTAAGCCTTTGGCATGTGGAAAGCCAGCCCCATTTATTAGAGAGGTTATGTTTCTTCCACTGAATGTGTTTCAGCCCTTTGTAGTTGTGTTTACAACTTCTAGTCTTTTCTATTGATCTTCAGGTCTGTTCTTAATGTCAGCACCATGCAGATTTTATCACAGTAGCTTTTAGTACAATTTCAAGCTAAGGATTGTTATGCCTCTTGCCTTTCTTCTGTTATTCAAGATTGATTTTGCTATTCTAGGTCTGTTCTGGTTCAAGAGGAATTTCAGATTTTTTTTTTCCTAGATCTGTGAGGTATAATAACGGTGTTTTAATCAGGATTGCATTGAATCTGTATAACAATTTTGGGAGTATGGCCATTTTTACAATGTTGATTCTTCCTTTTAAGGCTCAAGGAGCATCTTTCCATTTTCTGAAATCCTCTTCAATCTCTTTTCTCAGAGTACTATAATTTTCACTGTATAAATCTTTTACTTCCTGAGGCTGGCAAGATGGCTCAGTGGTCTAAAGCACCTGCTTACGCAAGCTTAGGCAGCCGCGGGAGCTGCAGTTTGATCGCTGGCACGACATGCTACACCAGTCCCACCCTCAGGGTAGGCTGAATCAGCCATAATATTAAATCTTTTACTTCCTTTATAGATTGGTTTTTCTAAGTATTTCATTTTGAGGAGTGTTATTGTGAAGTTGTGATCTTCCTAATGTCTCTCCTTGTGCATTCATTGTTTAGAAATGCTATTGATTTTTGAGTTTGACTTTCTGTCTTGCTATGCTACTAAATTTCATTACTAAAGCTCTAAGTCACTTAATGAACTTTTTGGGGTCATCTATGTATATTATGTCACCTTCAAATAGTGATGATTTCACTGCTCCATTTCCAATCATTATCCCTTTTATTTATTTCTGCTGTCTAATTTCTCTGGCCAATATTTCCAGAACTATGCT
>PVKN010018019.1:0-17044 GCA_004027915.1 Capromys pilorides
TGATAGGGCCAGCAAGATAGCTCAGCAGCATAAGCACTTGCCTGGCAAGTGCAAGGCCTGGAGTTCAATCCCTGGTACCGCAAAAAAAAAAAAAGATTAAAAAAACCAAAGCACCAACTTGCTAACCAGACATGTAAACCAGAAGGTCAGCAGACCTCAGCGTCCTGATGCTCATCTTCTGACTGTCTCCCCCTGCTCTTCTCTGTCTCCCTCACCCAGGCCAGAGCCATGGCCCACCCACCCCTCCAACCACCCCAAAGACAGAGCTGCAGGCGGGCAAGGCAGACTCCAAACGGGATGGGCGCTCTCTGGGGGAGGGCGGGAAGCCTCACATCGACTTCGGCAACATGGACATCGGTGAGATCAGCCATGAGGTCATGTCCAACATGGAGACCTTTGATGTGGCCGAGTTGGACCAATATCTGCCACCCAACGGGCACCCAGGCCATGTGGGTAGCTACTCGGCAGCAGGCTATGGGCTGGGCAGCGCCCTGGCTGTGGCCAGTGGACACTCCGCCTGGATCTCCAAGCCACCAGGTGTGGCTTTGCCCACAGTCTCACCACCTGGCGTGGATGCCAAAGCCCAGGTGAAGACAGAGACCGCAGGCCCCCAGGGGCCCCCGCACTACACCGACCAGCCATCCACCTCGCAGATCGCCTACACCTCCCTCAGTCTGCCCCACTATGGCTCCGCCTTCCCCTCCATCTCCCGCCCGCAGTTTGACTACTCTGACCATCAGCCCTCAGGACCCTATTACGGCCACTCGAGCCAGGCCTCTGGCCTCTACTCGGCCTTTTCCTACATGGGGCCCTCTCAGCGGCCCCTCTACACGGCCATCTCTGACCCCAGCCCCTCAGGGCCCCAGTCCCACAGCCCCACACACTGGGAACAGCCAGTATACACAACGCTGTCCCGGCCCTAAAGGGAGTCCTGTCACCACCAGCCCCATCCCCCAGCCTATGTATTTTGCTCCTCACTGTCCATCTCAGCCTGATCAGGCGGTGGGGGAGGAGGGTGCAGAGGCTGATGGCAGAGGGGCAGCTTTCTGCCAGCTCCCTGCCCGGATGACCCATTGCCTGATCTGAGCTCCAGAGGTCCGGCCTCAGCTGACGGCTGGGCAGAGAAGGAGGGTGATGGCTGCCCTTCTCCCAGCAATGACCCTCTATCCCAGGACCTAGGAAGGACCTGCTTGCCCCTCAGGGAAGGAGGCAACATCTGGGCTTGGGTGGGTATTGGAGGCCTCGCCACTCCTATTGCTCCTCTCGTGGAGGCGCAAGTCTGGTGGGTGCCAGTGCTTAAGAGCTGCGGCACCCAGGGACTTGCTATCAGAGCCTGGAGCTGTCTGTATCGCTCAGGGGCTAGGGACAGCTCTGAGCAGCCCCCTGGAGGGGTTCAGGGGCACTCTCAGCCCTTCCAGGCCCCTCCCCTCCTGAATGCAGGAAGAAACTGGCACACAGTCCCCCAGCCCCAGTTCTGCACCAGTAACCTCATCAACTGTCTAATTGAGGTGATTCCCCAGTGTCCCTATCCTCACCCCTACACCTTCGGGTACCCCAGCTGAGGAGGCAGGGGCTCCAGGATAGGATTCAGAGACTGTGTGCAGCCTTTGTCCCGGGCCCCAGGCCAGTGCCTCCTCTCCTCACTAGACTGCCAGGGTCACCTTCCTGCTCCAGAGCTCGAACTGCAGGCTGTACAGGCCCAGGTCCTCGGCTCAAGGAGACATGGGGCCCAGCGCCCAAGCTGCAGGCAGCAGCTGAAGACACTAAGATCCCACCATGTACATTCCACCCTTCCCTTTCGTCCCTTGCCCCCCAGTGGTATCCCAATAAAGTATGTAGCTGTTATCTGCCCCCACGCTCCTGTTCTCCTATGGCCCCACCGTCCGCATGTAACGCATTACTGTCCCCCCTTATTTATCTCAGTAGCCCCCCCGCCCCTCCCTCTCCTAGCTGCTCCAGCCCCTATTAACTCTGCATTAAGCATCCAAGTAATAAAATTAAAGGTTCCGGTTACCTGCGTGGTAGGCCTGGCCTGTCTCTTGGTCTCTGTGCTACCTCAGAGGGTTTCTGCTAGTAGCTAGAAGAGGGTGCAAGGGATAGCCCAAGGGTCTCTTTCCCCAGGAAGGACGTGGGGACAGGGTGGGGGGTACCTTACATGGGACCAAAGCTTCCCCACCCCTCTTCTCAGGCCAGCTGAGCATCTCACTGCCCTCACCCAGTACAGTGGAATCTGCAAAGAATTCAGGGCCAGGTGTTAGAAAGGGGGAGGGCAGCTGACTGCCACCAGCTGTCAGGCCTGGTCCTTTAAATGTGTGCGATGGACACCTGCCTATAATGCCAACACTCAGGAGAGTGAAGCAGGTGGATCACTATGAATTTAAGGCCAACCTAGGCTGCATAGCAAGACTGTCTCACACTGTGATGTGCAGGTGGACTATCTGTCGTGCGCCCCCGGCCCTTCCCTCCCATCCCCCACCCGTTTGTGTGCACACGGGTGTGCTCTCCCCAGCCCATGCCACAGCCTAGCTGAGCTTTCCCAGCACAGCCACAGCTTGTCTGGGTCTAAAGCAGGGATGTGCAGTGCTGCTCCTCAGTACTCCCAAAGACTTTTGTTCTCATCAGGGCTAGGAACCCAGCCGCCTCACAAGCATCTAAGCCAGGGACAAACACCCTCCTCACCCCCTGCTACACTGATGCACAGCTCAGATGGCTGGAAGTTAGGCTAACCAGAAGGCTATTGTGCACGAAGTGCTCCTGGGTCAAGGAGCCCTGTGCTCGTGTGTCATTCAGGACTCTGGGGGAGGGGTGTGCTCCATCCTTATTTTCCATTTCCCAACTCAAGCTCTGGGAGGTCGGATCTCAGAAGCACTGGCCTCAGGGTCTGAACCCAGGCCGATGCCAAAGCTTACATCTCCAACCCGCAGACTACTCCACTTCCACTGTGAAGCTTAAATTTACTGCTGCAGACTGAGCACCCTACCTCTTGGCTAGGGAACTCAGTCCCCCCAGGGTGGAGGGACCCCTCCATTTAGAAGCTGAGTCCAGCAACCTCGTTGGGCCACTTCTCCAAAGCATCTGGCTTCAGGAAGCTTAGTGACTTTGAAAGCCCTGCTCTTTCAATGTCTGCTGTGAAGTTTGACCACCCCAACTGTATTTAAGCTGCTTATGGTGTTTTTCTTATAATAGCAGGATTTTGTGATCACTAACACACTTGTCTTGTTGAATTTGACCCATTTACCTACCTATATTAAAACTTGGAACCTAGCTGTTCTCCAAAATTTGACAGTACAGTATTTCTTTTGCTCTTCATCAAGTTACTAATAAAGGTCAAAATGAAGAGGGACAGGGCCCTGTGTACATCACTATCTCTCCCCAGCAGTTCTCTTCTTTTTTCTTTTTTAATTTTACTTATTTATGTTATGTCTGGCTCAGCCTGCCCTGGGGCTGGGGCTGGGGCTGGTGCACCCTGTGGTCCTAGGGATCGAACCATGGTCCCTGCAGTTGCCTAAGCAGGTGCTTTAGACCGCTGAGCTATCTCCCCAGCCCATCTTCTCTGTACTCTTAAGGACAGGCTGTCTAATAAGTTCGGAAAGGACCTCATCACACCATCATCAAATCCCCACTTCTCCATTTATCACAGCTGCCCAGGGTCTGCCCAGTGCCTCACCAAAATCAAGTCAATGACCTGTGGCATTCCCTGTATCTACAAAACCAGAAGCCATGGTGTGGGGCGGGGGGGCGGGGGGGGGGGGACCACGACAGATGCAAGATTGAATAGTCTTAGGAACCATGCTGGCTCCTAGATCTCCACTTGATCATCTCAGAGCTGTCAAACATGAAATAACCTTTTCTAGAATTCCAACATGGATCAGTCAGTGCTAACCTTCTATACTCCTAAGTTTTACCTCCCACTTTCCCCTTAAAGCAAGGCAGGACACCTGTCCAGTTCTAGTCTGTTCACGACTCCTGCTCTCAGGGGCACCATGGACAGTTAGCAGGCTGCAGGGACAGGGGGCACCTAGTTGAAACTACCACCTCCAGGGCCCTGCACCTCCTAGGATTGGATGTAGAGGTGAAATGGCACCAGGAAAGGACAAACAACCCTCCCTAGAAGGGGAGTTCCTGGGCCAGGGAAGTAAGAAGACCCAGGCTGCATGCTTTGCTTTGACTCATCCTGGGTGAACTTAGGCCTCAGTGCCCTAGTAGCTCCACTTGCAAAGAGGAGGAGCAGGTGTTTGTGGGAAGGACTGCAGAGCCTAGGATCAAACAAGGGAATAGAGACATGACAGTGCTAGCGGGTGACTTTATATTCAAGGAGTCAGGCCCAAGCCTGGGTAGCTGAGTAAGGGGCTCCCCAAAGAGGAGCAAAATGGAAAGGGGGCAGCGAGAGTGAACACACCCCTTCCTCCCATTGCCTTACCCCTATCCCCTAAGGGTTAACCCCCCTCCTGCCCAAGCCCCATCTCCCTTTAATCACATCTGATACTGAGTGGCCCAGCAGGGAACAAAGAGACCATTTAGAGAAATGGGGCCGAGAAAGTGACCCCCGCACTCTGGGGTGGCTGCCTGGATGCCAGCACAAAGGCGGCGTTTCAGAGCTGAAATTTCAGCACCCAACTTGATTAAAGGATTCCACAGGCTCTGAGGAGGTGGCAGGGGTGCGAAGTCCACCCTCCCCAGTTTAACTCTTCTCCAGAGCAGCCAGAACCCTCCCACCCTCAGGCCTTCCCGCCTCGTCCCAGACGGTACCGCTTATGGGTTCGGTGAGCCTGGCTCCTCCTCCCCACTCTTGGCAGAAAGCTGGCAGCAGGATGGAGGTCAGGTTGGCATATGTGAGAGCCAACCTTCCCTTCCATCTATGCTGATATTCACATACATCCTCTCCCTGTCCCCAGAAGAGGAGCCAATGTGACCTTCCTCCTTTAGCAAGGTAAGCAGGGTGGAGAGAAGCCCCAGGCAGAGAAAGGGAGCTCCTGGGCTAAATCTAGAGGTGCAGCATCCCAGTGTCCAGCTCAGGGTGGGCCCGAGGGTAACAGCCGCCACAGGAAAGCAAGGACATTTTACAGGGCCAGGAAGGAGAGGGCGCAGGTGTGGTGGGCCACAGAGGGCAGTGTGCCGTGGTGTGTGCGGTGGTGGCCTGAGGAGTGGGATGGGCCTGGGGTGAGCAGGTGCTCAGTCCTGCTCCAGCTGCAGCTCAGGCTCTCCGGGGAGGGGGGAGATCACCACACCCCCGCGCTTCCTGCTGGGGCACTGCTCCTGAAAGGGGATCCGAGCCCTCGATAAGGCTCGAGGCAGGTCCTTAGGAAACAATGGGTGGCTTGATGAGACCTGCTCTGTGATACTCCTGAGAAGGGAGAAGCCCCTGTAGCCAGTCCCCACTGGAAAGGAAATTGGGGGTTTCCGTGGTAACCAGCTCCCTGGGCACAAAGACCCATCTGTCTGCTGGGAAGGCAGCTGAGGTGTCTCCCCTGCAGCAGCCTTTGCTCTGGGGATCTGGGACTCGGAGGGAGGGATGTGGGGGACCCACAGGGGCCAAGGGCCCCAGTGTTCCTTAAAGAGCTGACAGTCATGGGGCCATGGCACTAAGTGCGTGCTCCAGGCAGCAGGTGGTAGCACTGCAGACAGCTGGAGGTGGAGGGGTCGGGGGTTAAACAGTTTATTATGTACACGTATAAAGTGAGGCTGGAAGCTGGCGGAGGCGAGCCAGAGGCGTCCCCGGTCAGTCGGTGATGATGAGCTCGTCTACCCCCCAGTCTTCATAGCTCCCGTCAGGCAGGTAGCGGCGGATGATGATGGGGATCTTCCGGGCCCTGTGTTGGGAGAAGACAGCATGTGAGGGCCAGGTCTCAGCAACGTCTCCCCCACCCCACTCGCTTTCCTGTGCTCATGTCCCCTGCCAGGGAAGCTCAGGACAGAGGGGACAGGCCCTGGAGCAGAGACTCACTTGAGCTCCTTCATGGCGATGAGCAGTGGATCCGTCTCGCCCTCCAGCTCCACCATCACTGGGGCGCACATCCTGCGGGCACAGGGAATGTGTGGGAGAAGATGGAACCAGGGCGGGGCTGGCATCCTGGGCATCACCAAGCAAGGTGACCTGCTGTCTGCCATGGACCCACCCAGTGCACACAGACCTACGACAGGAGCCAGCAAACTGGATTTCAACCGTGCGTCAAAGTGCAGGGCACTGACCTCCCCTCCAAATCTCAATATTCCCAACTGAAAAATCAAGAAACACTCAGCACCTTGCCTACCAAGATGCTAACACCCGACCACCTGACAGCACAGATTCACAAGGGGCTGCCTGCTGTTGTGAGCTGTGGACAATATTACTTCCTGTGTGTACTAATTTCATTTCCCTTTTACTAGGGAGGAAACAGAGGCACAGCGAGGCCAGTAACTTGCCCAAGGTCACACAGCCAATGAGTGGTAGAACCAAGACCTGAGTCCCCCATGTCCCCTACCACTGTGCTATCACACTTGCCATGCAATAAGCCACAGATCTATAAATGAAAGGAAGGTGCTATGAATGGGACAGGCGTGTGCTTTCGTCACTAGGCCACAATGCAGTTACACATCAGTTCTCTGCCACAAACCTGCTCCATACTAAGCAGACGGAGCCCAGTCGCCGAGGCAGAGCATCCGGCAAAGGGGCCGCAGCCACCCCCAGGCCTGCCTCAGTGCCTGGCTGCCTCGCTTCTCCCTGGCATAGCACAGCCCCACGGGAGTCTTTCTCTGCAGCACTGGCTACTCCCAGTCCTCCCACAACTGCCCAGCACCATCAGGCCAGAAGCCAGTTCCAGGATACCCTTCTAGTACGTTCTTGAGCTACTTCCCTACATCCACCCACATTTAAGGTTCCCAGCACGACGGTTTAAAAGCATCCCCCATGCAGGGACTGGGGTTCAATCCCAGGCATGCTATACCAGCCCCACCCTTGGGGCACCCTGAGATAGTGAGTCTGACTGTGGGGGCACTGCCTGTAATCCTAGTGCTTGGAAGGCTGAAAACAGAATCACAGGTCCAATCTGTGTAGTGCGACCCTGAACTAAATACAATAAACATCAATATAAGTGTCCCCAAATTCATATGTCCTGAGCAGGCACACTTGTTCCCTGCCACTGTGTGGGGGCTCTGCCATGTGACACTGCAGCAAGGTGTCCGTGGGGGCCAGTGCAGTACCTCTGGCAACTCCCAGCCTCCAGAACTGAGCCCAAAAAGCCGAACCATGTGGACTGGTCTCAGATACTTGGTTACAGCCACATGGAACAGACTATGGTCAGGAAGATAGCTCAGTGACATAAGTGTTTGCCTGGCAAGTGTAAGGTCCTGAGTTTGATCCCTGATACCACCAAAAAAAAAAAAAAAGCAGAGCAAGGTATGAAACAGACTATGACACCGGACACGCCACACTGCGTCTCTCCTTAGTCCTCTGTCAGCTCCTCTCTGAAAAGGCCTAGGGGAGGCTCAAGGGCATCCACTAACACTTACTGCACATGCTACATGACTCATCTGCACCTGCTTCTCTTGGTACCAAGCTCACTGGGGATCGTCAACTGCAGGCCACAAGCTTCAGGTGACATAAGACATGGGATTCCCCAGTGGGGCTCAGCCCTCGTGCACACCTAGCCCACCACAGAGGCTCCAGGCACAAACGGCGTGCTAACCCTAAGCCACCTCCTCCAGGGAGCCAGCTACAGTTACTCCCGCTCCAGGTTCATAGCAGATCTGAACTACAGAAGCCTACATCCAGGCCCCACAGTCCCTCTTCCACGTCCTCCGCACAGTCTCTCCTGCGGGCCTGAGACTCTGCATCCACATAGCTGCTCAACTTATTCTGCTCCTCAGCTGGTCCGACAGCCACCGCTTACTAATTTTGTTTTATTTTTTCATCACTTACAAGTTTTTTTTCTTTTTTTTTGTTGTTTTTCAAATTTTCTTACTAAATATCCTAACATAGATTACTCACAAGCCTGTAAGTTGCCCAAAGAAGATACTAAATGTTTAACTTCCCCGTGTCCTCTCTATAAGTATTTAAATGTCCCCTAGCTGGGACCTAGCATAGTGGTGGAGCACATGTGCAGCTGTGAGGCCTTGGGTGTGAACCCCAACCATAAGAGAAAAATGAAATAAATGTAAGCCAAGTAGAACCCTTTAAACAATGTGGCAAAATGTTCTGCTCTACCTAGGCCTTTTCTTTCAAGGCATCAACATTCGAGGTCACTTCTTCACTCAGGCCTACCCACTCACCAAATCTGCAAAGCATAGGAGTGGGCCCTTGAGTACCACATGAACACGATCTCACTACCATACGAAGTAGCTGTAGCAAACATCTCAGCCACCAGATGGCGCTAGGAACCAGACTGGAACTACACTCAAAAACCTAGCCAAGAATGTTAAAGTACGGTTTGTGACACAGCCCTGGGCAAGCTGAGGCAGGAAGATTGCCTGGAGATCGAGGGCAGCCTGGGCTCCAGTGAATTCAAGACCAGCCTGAAATGCACGGTGAGATCCTGCCTTCAAAAAAGAAGAACCTGGGGCTGGGGAGATAGCTCTGTGGCACAAGTACCTGCCTGGCAAGTGCAAGGTCCTGAGTTCAAACCCTGGTCCCACCAAAAAAAAAAAGAAAAAGAAAAAGAACCTGGCCAGCAAGATAGCTCAGTGCACTAAGCGCCTGCTCAGGCAAACTCAGAGACCAGGGTTCAATCCCTGGCACCACACGCTACGCCAGCCCTACCCATGAGCAAGCTGAGTTGGCAATTAGTATAGGCATGGTGGCACATGTCTGTAATCCTAGCACTGGGTAATGTGAAAACAGGAGGATCATGAGTCCGAGCTACGTAAGCTACGTAGTAAGACCCTATACCAAATACACTAAAAAAAAAAGAACCACCGACCTGAACCTGTCCCTGCCAGGCACTAGTGAACATCTTTCCAGCACTGCTCCAAGTTGTCTCCTATTATAACTCATACTGCAGGTCTGGTGCCTGGGATTCCACAAAACCACCTCTCTGTCCCTGCAGGAATCTTCACCCCTGCATGATGTGCACACGCACGCACACATCCGGACCCTCTGTGAAGCACCACTCATCTCTGCCTTGGGTCCTGGGTTTCTGTGCGCAGGTCTACCTTTCCTGCAAGAGACCCTCCAGCGGACTTCAGGCTAGCATCTCCCTCACACCAATGACCAGCTACAGGCCAGGTGTGGTGTGCACACCTGTGCCCCAATCCCAATCCTTCAGCACATAGATTACAGACCTGAGGCCAACCTGGGCTAAACAGTGAGTCCAAGACCAGCCTGGACTATGAGGCCCTGTCTCAAAAAGCCGCAAAGCTAGGTATGGTGGTGCACCCGTTCCCAGCATCTTGGTGACTGTGGAGGGAGCTAACAAATTTGAGGTCAGCCTGAGATACAAATTGCAACCCTGAACCAAGTGTGGTGGCGCAAGCCTATAACCCCAGCAGTCAGGAGGCTGATGCAAGAGGATCACTGCAGAGTTCAAAGACAGTTTGCACTACTAGCCTGAACTACACAGCAAAACCCTGTCTCAAAACAAAAAAAACCCAGACACAATAGCACAGCTCATGCCGTAATCTCAGCACTTTAGGAGGTTAAGGCAGGAGGATTGCAGGTTCAAGGCCAGCCTGGGCAACTTAGCAAGACCTTGCCTCAAAATTTTAAAAAAGGCTGGGATGTAGTGGCACTGTGTGAAGACCTTGAGTTCAATCTCCAGTACCACAAAAACAAAGCAAAACAGATTTGGCCTGCAGAGCGCTGCCACAGCCCCTATAAGCACACACTGTCTGAAGCTCGGATTCACTCTCCAGGGTTAGGGATGTAGCCCAGTGATACAGTGCTTGCCTAGCATGCACAAGAGCCTGAGTTCAATCCCCAGTACCCCTCCCCGCAAAAAACAACCTGCAATACCAGCACTCAGGAGACTGAGGCAGGAGAATCACTGAGTTTGAAGCCAGCCTGGGCAGCTTAAGTGAGTTCAGCAAGGGTAGCCTGAACTATACATTGAATGCTGTCTCAACATAATAATTCATACCTGTTTCACTTCACTAAACCTGATGGACAATTATGCCGTCCTGCTTTTATTACTGTTTTCTCCTGTACTGTTACTTGATTCCTCAGATCCTTCCCATGTCCTATTTCTCCGACCAGATGACAGGCTCCCCACGGGCCAGGGCCCAGCACCTTCTCTACTTGGATGTGTGAGCAGCAAGGGGCTACGTTCAGGTCCAGGCTGGGCAGCATCAGTAGCTTAGGGCCTCACTGTGGGCTGTGTGATGTAGGGGGCAGTGAGGATTCACACTCACGCGATCTGCAGCGCTCGGGTCCCCAGTACGCGGGCTCGCTCGTACTTGGTCATGTACGGGGTGGTGATTCGCTTCTGGTTGGCCTGCGGTCGCTCCCCAGAAGGGAGGATCTCCACATTCTCCTGTCCTTCCTGACACAAGGTAGAACAAAGAAAATCTCAGCTGGTTTTTGGGTGGGTGAGGTATCAGTGACAATGACAACCACTGCTATCACCATTAATGCTGGCTGGATGCCAGGGACATGGATTCCTCATGAAATCCTCTCAGTAACCTAGGAGGCAGGAATTACAGTCTCCACACCAGGCACTTAGAGAATCAGCTATCTGGGCCATAGCCTCGGACCTAGGCACTGGAAGGAATCATGATCAGGAATCCACAGCCAGCTGCTCACCCAGAAGATAGAGGCAGGGCTGGAAAGGGGACAGCCCCGGCATGCTGGCCTTGTGGGAGGCCTATGAGCAAAACATAAGCACACCCTGAGTACAGGTACCCATTTTCAGGTAGGGTAAATGACCCAGTTACCAGCAAAGCCAGCAAAGCAACAGTGAAGGTGGGCAGAATTATATATTCACACATCAAACAATTGCTTACTTATTTTTTAAAATACTTTTTATTTTTTATATACATTTTTTGTACAGGGTCTAACTACACAATTTGGACTCATAGTGATCCCTCCTGTTTTCAGCCTCCCCAGCAGCTGGGATTTCAAGCGTGCGCCACCACGCCTGGACTCCTTTGTGGGCTCAGTGCACCTAGGGCTGCGGGGCTGGTGTGGCATGTGGTACTGGGGATCAAATGCCAGTCCCTGTGCTTGCCTAATCAGGGCCTTAGTCTGCTGAGCTATTTCACTGGCCCTTTAAACATTTTTTTTAATCTTTTATTTATTTGGTTCAGGGTCTTGATAGACAGCCTGAACTCAAAGTGATCCTCCTGTCTCAGTCTTCCCAGTGCTGAGTTTACAGGCATATACTACCATGCCCAGCTTCAGTGGCTGGCACAGCATGTCCAGAATGCCATGCAGTACCAGAGATCAAACCCAGGTCCTGCGCTTGCCAGACAGGCACTTAGACCAATGAGTTATCTCCCCATCCCTGAACAATTGTTTATTAAGAGCCAGTCCTGAGCCAGGGCACTGCAGCAGGTGCTGAGATGCAATGGTAAGAGTTTCCACTCTCTGAGAAGGCCCAGCCTTGAAGGAAAGTCAAGAGGAAACAGTCCCAGCACATGAGGCTGAACCAGGAGGATCGCTACACATTCAAGGTCAGCTGAGGCTACATGGTGAATTCAGGGTCATCCTCAACTATCTAGTGAGACCCTGACTCAAATAAAACAAATAACAGTGGGGCTGGAGAGATAGCTCAGGGGCACAAGTGCCTGCCTAGCAAGCATAAGGTTCTGAGTTCAATCCCCAGTTCCGCAAAAATAAAAAATAAAAAATAAGAAAAAGAACAGATATTAACAAGCTGCTGGGGATGTCTGGCTACACACTGGGTGTCAGAAAGACTATCCTGAACAAAACAGGCTAATCTAGAAGGAGGAGTAGGAGCTGCTAAGGCACTGCAGAAGAGAAGAGCATTCAGGTAGGTGGAGTAACAGGGCAAAGGCAGAGGGAGAGGAGAGGTGATAGGTTTGGGCAACTAATCATGGATTGTGATTCCCCAGCACCACGCACCACCAAAGAGAAACAAGCCAAGGAACAGCAAGTGCAGGTAAGATCACAGAGAAAACAGGCAGCCAGATAACGGAAGACTCTGTATGTGTTCCCACCATTTACTGAGGAGGGTCCAAGCAGAGACACAGCTTGTCCCTGAGACTAAGAGTCACCCTGTGGATTCTGCTGAAAATAAGCTAAGGAGCTGAGGGCAGAAGCAGTGACATCACTGTGGAAGCTCAGTAACAACTGCTCACATGGGCAGGGAAGAACAGTGACAGCGCGGAATAGCAAATGGAGCAGAGATGAGATGAGACAGAGCAGCCCCAGCCACAGGGTTCCTGCCGCAAGGCAGCCAGTAGGTGAGCAGCAATGAGAACTGGACCACGCTGAGGTAACCAGAGAGGAAAAAGCAGCATGGTGGAATCCCAGCCAGGAGGCAAAATCGAAACGCAGGAATGGGAAAGGGAGCAGGAGGTGGAGGCTTCTGATACAAATGAGCTCGGTGGTGTCTGGACGTGCACTGCAGCTCTACAAAGAAGGGCTTTGGCTTCCCAGCCAAGACACTCAAGAAACCTCTAGGAAACACGCAGCTCTCCCTCCACTCAACACAGGACAGAAAGCACTGCTTATTCCTGAAGCTAGCAACCCATCCAGCTCCTTGTCAAACAGTACTTTCTCAGCCCACAATGAACCATCTAAAATATATCTTTCATCATCTTTTCATCACCTACACTACCATCCCCCCATCGGGTTGGGGGTTCTTAATTGGTATCCCACTCTTGTCCCCAATTCACCCCATACTCCTAAGGCCAGAACATGCTTACTAAAATGAAAACTGGGGGCCGGCCAGATAGCTCAGCAGACTACGAGGGTTTGATCCCCAGCGTGCCATGCTGCTCTGGCCATGCTCCCCCGCCCCGGCCGTGCCCCCCAGGGTATGTTGAGATGGTGACTGAGACTGGGCATGGTGGCACATGCCTATAATCCCAGTGCTTGGGAGGCTGAAAACAGAAGGATCACTACTGAGTCTCATCTGTGTAGTGAGACCCTGTACTAAACACATTAAAAATAAATAAATAAATAAATAAATAAATAAATAAATAAATAAATAAAATGAAAACTGGACCATGGCACTCCCTGGTTCAAAACTTTAGTGGCTTTCCACTGCCTCTGGCCCTCAAAGCCTGCCTCATGTGGGCCCTGCTGACCTTTGGTCACTGTCCCTGTGCTCCTTTGCTCCTTATACAGCTCCTACAGAGCGCTTGACAGGTTAACAGTCAACACATGTTTGCTGAATGAATGAATGAAGGTGCTGTCCCACCTCCCAGTGTGAACTGACCAACTGGCCAAAGCCTTCAGACCCACTCTGCAGGGCTACTCTGCTACCCAGAACTGGAAAACTGATCACTTTAACTGGGATGCTTATGGCAGGATCCAGACCTCAAAGGAGAGGCAGAACACTCGAGTACTTAGGATCTACCTTGCTTATTGGCACCTGGGCTATAGAGGTAGGAGCCTAAGGCTTGTCCTAGCCACTCTCTTGCTGCCGAGACACAATGGCCAGCACCTGCAACTTAGAGGAAGGTGTATTCTGGCTCATGCTTCAGTAGTCAGCTGGCCTCAATGTAGGGGGGCAAACCAGAGGGGCTGCTCACAGGACACCAGCAAGGAACCATCGAGAAAGAAACCAGGGGGCGGCGAAATGGTTCAGTGGTCTAAAGCGCCTGCTTAGGAAAGCTCAGGCAACTGTAGGGACTGCGGTTCGATCCCTGGCACCACATGCTGTGCCAGCCCCACCACCAGGGCAAGCTGAGCCAGCCATAAAATAAATAAATAAACAAACAAACAAATAAATAAATAAAATAAAAATGAAAAAAAAGAAAGAGACCAGAGGAAGGGCCATGGAGGGAGATAAATCCAGGTCACACCTCTCATGCCCCATCTTTCCTAACCAAACCCTACTTCCTACAGCAACTCGGCTATAAACCCCAATAACCCAACAACTTTCCAAAGTCCCACATACAAGGCTGGGGAGATGGCTCAGTACAATAAGCACTTGCCTGGCAAGCACAAGGGCCTAAGTTCAATCCCCAGTTCTGCAATACATACATACACACACACACACACACACACACACACACACAGCCCCACATACCAATGAACGAGGCTCTCAGGAGAATCGAGATACAAACTATAATAAGCTGAATACTGACCTCCTCAGCATTTTCCAAGTCATCTAGTCCTTCATCCTCCTCAACATCATCAAAGTCATCACCATCAAAGCTGTACAGAGGAGAACAGTCAATCACTTAGTAGAATCAAAGCAGCAAGGCCCATGTGTTAGCTGATATATAGGAGGCACTTCGTAAATACCTGACTAATAGCCAGGCCCAAGCCTATAATCCCAGAACCTGGGAGGCTAAGACAGGAGTTCAAGGACAGGCTGGGCTGCCTAGCAGGATCCTGTGTCAAAAAACACAAAGAAATAAACAACTATAACAAAAAACCTGACTCTGGGCCTGGGAGTTTAGCGCAGTGGCAGAGGATGTGCTTAGCATTCAGGAGGCCCTGATTCAGTCCCATCACCCAACAGTCTGACCTCTCTTTCCCCTTCCCCAGCAGCCCTATTCCAGTCTCCCTTTTGCAGCAAGTTTTGTGAAAAAGGTAGCCAATGTAGCACATGCATGAAATCCCAGCACTCTTAAGACTGAAGCAGAAGGATCTCAAATTCAAGCAGTGCCAGGGCAACTTAGCAAGTTCCTATCTCAAAATGTAAAATGAGGGGGGAAAGAAAAAAATATATATATATATAAAATGAGGGGGCAGGGAGATAGCTCAGTAGCCTAAACGCCTGCCTGGCAAGCGCAAGGGTCTGAGTCCAATCCCCAGTACCCACGTTGTGCTGGCCCTGGAACTCCAGGTATGGTGGTGCATGCCTATAATCCCAGCACTGGGAGGCTGACACATGAGGACCATCATGAGTCAGAGCTGTATAGTGAGACCCTCTACCAATAAGAAAATAATAATTAAACAACATAAAATAAAACAGGGGCCAAGGAGATAGCTCAGTGGCATAAGTGCCTGCCTGGCAAACGCAAGGTCTGAATTTGATCCCCAGTAAGTGCCAAATAAATAAATAATAATAAAAATGAAATGAAATAAAATAAAATGGGCTAGGATATAGCTCTGTGAGAAGGCCCTGAGTGTTGAACCCCCAATTTAAAATAATAATACAGTGAAAGAGCTGTCCGGCCTCACTGTCTCTACTCACTTCCTATTTATAATCTCACTCTCTTAAGACTTTCACTTCCACAGCTCCATCAAAACCGTCTTTTGGGGCCGGCGAGATGGTTCAGTGGTCTAAAGCGCCTGCTTAGGAAAGCTCAGGCAACTGCAGGGACTGCGGTTCGATCCCCGGCACCACATGCTGCGCCAGCACCACCACCAGGGCAGGCTGAGCCAGCCGCGAAATAAATAAATAAAGAAACAAACAAACACAACAAGCAAACAATTAAATAAATAAATAAAATTTAAAAAAAAAAAAAAAAAAAAAAACCGTCTTTTGCTTAGGCAGACACAAAGACCATGAGTTCGATCCCGGGTGTGCCGAAACACCCGGCCCTAGCCCCCCACCCCCACCCCAGGGCACGCTGAGAGGACATGGTGGCGCGCGCCTGTAATCCCACCGCTTGGGACGCTGAAAACAGAGAATCACTACGAGTCCGATCTGTGTAGTGAGACCGCTCTCTTCAAACTCATTAATCATCTCCACATCGCTAAATCCAGCGGGCAATTCTCACTCTCCTTCCGCTTGGCCCGCCTGCACTCTGGGCCCCTCCTTCCTGTGAAATCCTCTCCTCGCTGGATTCCCAGGGCTCGCGCCAAGGGCCCCCACCTCATTGGGGGCCCCTGCTTTCCCCCTCAAGGCCTCAGCACTGGGTCGCTCTAACATTCGCCATCTCCTCTTCTCTACTGGCACTCGCTGCCCTGGGGACCTTTTGGGTTGAAGTCACACTTATGCTAAGGAGCCTTATATTTTTACCTTCAGGATCGACCTCTCCACTGCCTCCACACCTCCAAATCATCGGGAAATCCTTTCGGGTCTACCTTTAAAATATATCCAGAATTCCGCCGGGCGTGGTGGCTCACGCCTGTAATCCCAGCACTCGGGAGGCTGAGGCAGGAGGATCAGTGTGAGTTCGAGACCAGCCTGGGCTACAAAAGTGAGCTCAATGCCGGCCTGAACTGCATAGCGAGACCCTGTCTCAAAAAGATTAAAAATATAAAAAAATAAAATATCCAGAATTCTAACCCATTTCTCACCACTTCTACTATTGTCACACTAGTACGAGACCCTGATTACTCTAGAACCCAGGATCTTTACCACCCCGGGAAGCCGTCCCAGCCGGTCCTCTGGATTACTTCTAACCTCCCCGTTCAGCGCCACTAAACTCACACGACTCCGCATTACTTTCAAGACAGTATTCCCAGTCCACGACACAGAGCCGCCTGGTTCAGCGCAATTGACCCAAAGCCACCCTCTCGCTGAACTTTCCGGACTCTCGAGCCCCAGCCTGTCCGAGTCCAACTTCTGGGTAGCTCTGTGCTCCTCGGTCCCGCTCTTCCCTTAGGCTCTGCCGGCCTCCTCAACATCCAACTCTCCTCACTCGCCTCTTCTGAGGCTGTCGCGAAGACCACCCCGAAGGCGTACTCACTTGTCCTCGTTGTCTGACATGACGCCCTCACCGCAACCACGCCGCGAGAGCAGCTCCCAGGAACCGCAAAACGCGCGCCTCTACCTCGCGCAGCACCATGCGTATCCTGCGCCTGCGCCGTGACCCTGAGCAATCACTTCCGGGAGGCGGGTAGTTCCACGAGGTGCGCATGCGCAGAATGGCGGTGTTTGTTGCTGTGGTAACCAGAGATACTCCCAGCAAGCGGTAGTAGTGATCCCATCTTTGCAGGGCACAGGTACGCTATGTAAGGAGCGGTGTATCATGTCGAGGTCTTTAGAGTGAGGTTTCAGTTTTATGTGATCGAGGCTCGGTTTTTTTTTTTGAGCTTCTCTTT
>PVKN010018020.1:0-17042 GCA_004027915.1 Capromys pilorides
GAGACAGAGTCTTCACTATGCAGTTCAGGCTGGCCTTGAGCTCACTTTTGTATCCCAGGCTGGTCTCAAACTTGCACTGATCCTCCTGCCTCAGCTTCCCAAGTGCTGGGATTACAGGCATGCGCCACCACACAATTGCACACTCTTGTCATTTCCAAATGACCATCATCATCGTCCTATCTAGGGGCTTTTGAAAGCATTTACTATTGAGACATATGTCACACAGCATAAAATCTGCTCTTTCAAAGTGTATACATCACTGGTTTTAATATATCCATTCAGTCGTATGACTACAGCCATTGACCAACAGCAGAGCATTGCCCTCCCACTCTGAGAGCCCTCTCTGTGCAGCGAGCTAAGGCCATCACCACAGACACAGTGGGAGTTGGCTGACAGGAGCTGAGTCATCAGAGTCCATCAGGCAGAAGACAGAGCAGTGGTTTCCAGGGCCTGAGGGGGGCAGGGAATTATAGAGAGTTAATTTTGTAGCATAAGAGTTACGTCTCACGATGGAGGGGGGTGAAGACTGCATTTTCATGAACATGACAGTGCGAAGGATGAGAGATGACTTGTAGCCAATGTGCAATCAGATTCCAAGAAGCCCCAGAGAGACTTCATTTAACTGCAACTATTCTGAAGGAGAAAGTCTCATCAAGACAGTCCTGGGCTGCAGTTTTTGTGGATTTTTATTGAGAGAACCAGAAAGCCAGGATGAAGGACAAAGGAAGGACACTGGTGCAGGAATCCATGTGGGAGACAGAGGAAGGTTAGGTTGGTCTGTGATAGGACTGGACTTATGGCCAATCTAAGTGATAAATGGAAGTATGGGAAAGACAGGACTAGAGAATTCATTACTTAAGCAATGTGTTTTGATCCTACTTAGATTTGTGGCCTGGTAGGCTATGTTTTAATCTCTAACCATGCATTCTGGGAGGTTTTGGGCATATGGCTCCAAAAATCCCTTACCTCTGTGTATCCATCTCAGATATTCCTCTGGCCAATGCCCCCACAGTATGAAGATATTTAATACTGTCAATATGTGTCCTTAAAAATGGTTAAGATGGTAAATGTATCAGCCAGTGCTTACTAGAGGCAGATTTAATGTAAGATATAGAAATATGTAAAGACTTACAAAATAGGCTTACAATGACCATTTGTGGAGTCAAGTGTGGAAGAGTACCAAGGGGCAGTCTGCACCAGAGATCTGAAGAATGTAATTGTAGGCTTTGTGCTTACTGCAACGTCCTGTGTGAGTCAAGGAGTTGGCGCTGGAGGCTGAAGAATTTCCACTGGAAGCCAGGAGATAACACATGTCCAATGGGAAGACTGGAGTTCCTCTGAAGTAACGAAAGCAAGCCTTTTCCCACTGTATTGCCCTTTTATTCCATTCAGGCTATAAGCCTATTGGTTGGTGCCATTCACACCCAGGTTGGGGCCTCTGTCTTCAGTAAATCCTTTCAGACACACCCAAAACTATGCTGGTCCTATTTGGTCAGATGTTTCTTAGTCAAGTTGACACTATCAGTTAACTTTTATGTTTAATTTATGCAGCAAATTTTATGTTATATGCATTTTATCATGGTTTTGAAAATCCTTTTTTTTTTTTTTTTTTTGAGGCAGGTGATCTCATTGTGTAGTTCAGGTTGCCTTTGAGCTAACTGTGTGTATCAGGCCTCAAACTCATGGCATTTCTCCTGGTTCAGCTTCCCAAGTGCTAGTATTACAGGTATTTGACACCATGCCTGCTCCTGAAGGAATGTTGTGAATAGCAGTATATTATTGCATCATTTGTGCTAGTAGTTGTCATCTGATAAAGGGAAACATTTTAAATACACCAAGTAATTTTTTAAAAGAAATTACATCTATATCAATTATTTTCCATCCTTCCCTTCCTGCAGCCCTCAACAACTAATCTACTTTCTGCCTCTATGTTTGTCAATTCTGGACACATAGTATAAATGAGATAATGTGATTCACAGTCTTTTGGGTCTGGCTTCTTTTGCTCAGCACAATGCCCCAAGCTCTGCCCATATTGCAGCAGGTATCAATAGCTCATTCCTTGTAAGACTATGTACATGTGCTTTTTAAAGTGGATTCCAGGGCCAGGAATACAGCTCAGTGGCATAGTGCTTGCCTAGAAGGGCAAGGTCCTGAGTTCAATTCTTAGATTAAAAAAAGTGGATTCTTAGATAAACAAAGTGGATTTCAGCTTGAGATAGAGTCTTTCTCCTCTGCAGGCTCTTGGAGGTAGAATTATACCATATTTGAGCTGAATGGCTACAACCCTCATAGGAGGGTTCTTTGCACATGGCCAGTCATATGGTCCTAATTTCCTGTCTCTCTGCTTGCCCCTCCTCTCCTGAGCTTGAGAGGCCCCATCTCAGTGGGAGGCTGCGTTCCAGCTCTGCCAGGATGTTATGGCTCCTTGTCAGGTCCAATACAGTGAGACTCACATGTTTCATGCCTCAGTGGCTGCTCTGCCTTTCACTCGCTTGCTTAAATATAATAATGTATCACAGAGAAGGAACTCTGTTGGGCCTGCTGCTGCCTTTAACAGAAGGTAGCCCCCATGACCAAGCAAGCACAGGGCCTTGCAGCATACACTGAGACATAGGCAGCTTGGAGCGGGAGGTACAGGGGCCCTGTTCCAGCTGCAGCCCAATCTCATATGTTTCTGAGCCCAGAGGAGGGGGCTGTTATTGCTATTTGCCCACAGGATACTGCTGCGCCTTCATTGGGTTATAATAAAATTCCCTCAAGCATAGAGGGCCTCCAGCTCGGGTTCCACTTAGATCCTTTCTAGTCTGACCTATCATCTATCATAGTAGAAAGGGCTAAAGATCACTTTATTTGGTAAAAGTCAAATCTCTCTCTCTCTCTCTCTCTCTCTCTCTCTCTCTCTATTTGTTTTGAAACAGGGTCTTACTCTATAGTTCAGGGCATCTTAGAGCTCACGATGTAGTCGAGGCTGGCCTCTAACTTGCAGCAATCCTCCCGCCTCAGTCTTCCAAGTGCTAAGACTACAGTCACATACCACATCTGTGGCTCAAATCTCTTTTAAAAGTTTACACAGGGTATTAATCTGGGGATCAATAGCTAGTGTGTGGGGAGGGTTGGGGGATCTTGCGTGGTTTTCTTTCTAGACTTGATACTTTCTAGAAATTTCTTTACCTCCTTCAGGTTCGTCTTTGGAATAGATAAATATTCAGAATCCAGGAAGTTCTTCCTTGCCAAAGCTCAAGGAATGTGGCATGTTTTCTTGGAAAGTTTAGGTGGGATTCAACTGGGAGGATTTGAAGGTTTCAGATTGGTAGGAAAGAGATGAACTGAACAAGACCGGGTGCTGCCTAACGGCAGGGCACAATAATGAGAAAGGTAAGCTTGTTCTCATTAAAATACGAAGGGTTTCTTTGTGGCTCTGACTTGAGTATGGACTGAGAAGCTGTTACGCAGTCTCCTTTGGCCCTAAGCGTTCCTTGTGATGAGAACGAGGCCTGTGCACCGCCAGCCTCCACTCCAGGGCATCTGAGATGGTTGGGCTGATGTGTCCTGTCTGGCTCCAGTCTTTAAATACTCTCTCACAGCTTCCCTGGCAGACCATAAAACATGGAAACATGTAGAAAGCCTTGGCTATTTGATAAATAGGGACAATGTTGTCACTGTGACCTTTTTCTTCTTTTCCATCCTTTAATACAGTGTGATGTCTGGTGCTACAGCAGCCTTATTGTGGAGGTCATCTCGTTATGATGAGGAAAACTCCCAAGAACTGTGGAGGTGTTAGTGTTAACATCAAAACAATAAGTCCACCCCACTAACTACTTATGGTTTTCGTGTTGTTTGAGAACTAGATCCCTCCCCCATACAACTTAAGTTTAGTCAGATTTTTGCTACTTGACTGTACTCTAAACTAATACCATTTATGGAAAGAATTTTATTAAATACCTCTCCTCTGGCTCACTAGTGCATTTTCGCTCTAATACTTCTACCCGAATATGCATCACTTCCCTCTTGTCTGTCTCCTGTGTATTTCACTACTGTGTGGCTTAATAGAGGTTGAAGTCTTAAGTCTTGGAGAAAAAGACTTGCTGAATTCATTTGGAAAGAAATGCATTCACAAGTTTCATTTTCAAAACTTAGTATGTGTCCCTCCATGTAGATAAAAGTGCTTCCTGGGGCAGCTGCCACCCACACACAGCTGGACTAGCAGATGTAGAGGAAGGAAAGGGAAACAGCCTCTTTGAGTGGGGAGCTGTTGGTGGCCGGCCTGTTTGAGCGAGAAGAACAGACTCTTAGGAACACCTAACCTTTCACTCCTCAAATGCCACCAGCAGAGTGTGAAAGAACTAGAATGGAAAATATGAAGCACTTACTGTAGACTTTCATGGCACCAACTTTACATTTAAAAAAAAAATCATGCATCTCAGAAAAAAAAAGAAATCTATGCTTTTAAATTTTTAAAATTAATCCACTGAACATGGGTCTGTGATCTCTTTTCTGGATGGTTGACATTTTTTTGTGTCTTGAGGATATGGCCCATTGTATCTTGTAGCTTCCTGTTTATTAGGACCTAGGAGAAGTTTTTCTGGCTGCCTATAAAACTTCTAATGTTTCAGTAATAGTTTTATGTTTTTCTCATGAATATTATGGATGACTTAATTGTCATTGGGCTGCTATTTTTGTTTGATTGGATGCTTTTTTTAAAAAGTTCTCTAAAAAGGTTAATAAACCTCATGACATCTGTTCATACTAGAAAACAGTGAATCATTGGTCAGATTCTAGCATGACTGGCTGATAATACTCACTTGAGGTTTTCCAGCATTGACATGAAATATACAGTGTTAATAACACCACACGAAAATTTCAAAATTTTATCTGTTGTAGTCACTAGCTTTAAGGATCTTCATTAAAATGCCAATAAATAGAAAATTATCAAGCATTTTAATTGACCAAAACAATCTCTAAAAATATCTGATTGCATTGACATTAGTATTGAGGCTTGTTTTTTAATAAGGTCAAGTCCGAATGAATATCCCTCATTAGCTATAGCTCTGCTCCACCCCCAACTCCTTTCAAACTACATCTCCATCTTCAGAGAAGTTTCCAGACTTGCCTACAACCAGTCTACAGAAGAGGGAAGACGAAGAAAGATGGAGCTGGGGTGGAAGTGGGCATTACTCATATTTCATGGGCCAGAACTCAGTCACATGGCCACTCTAATTGCAAGGGAAGCTAGGAAGTGGTCTAGCTTTGTGCCCAAGAAGCAGAGGAAAGTTGTGTTGGAGACCTAGTTATGATCTGCAACAATAAAAGAGATAATGAAGTAAAAAAAAAAAAACAAAAAAAAACAAACTTCACAACTCTGAAAGAGGGATGGAAGATTTGATTACCAGAAAGATAGGCTACACCACAAAGAAGATTGTAGAACTCTATCTCTTCGAGTCATGTGTTAAAAAGGGAAAGAAGCTATGATGAAAATAGGATAAGGGTGAAATTCAAAAGACATTCTGGGGACACCATGCATTAGCACACTTCTCCCTGTTCACACAGTATACAGAAACAACCCACCTATGAAAAGAAGCCCAGGGCATTGACCTGTTCCACAGGTAGAACCATCCTAGAGAACTCCAGTTCTTTCGTATCTCCTTGAGCGTCTGTCCAAGGAATAGCTGCCTATCTGAGGTCGCTTCCTGTCCCCTTCACTGTTAAAAGTAACATTGCTTCCACAGATGTAGAAAACAGATGTTGAAGCCAATGGAACTCATAATAGTGTTACTTTTGTGCTAAGTTTTAAGAGCAGGTTTTCTAATTATTGTGATCTGTTAAGAAGTTTGAAATGTTTAACAGAATCTGATGTATTAATGAAAAATTGGTGCCTGACTTAGGGGTTTCATATAAATGCTGTAAAATAACTCAGTGTGTCCTTAAATCATATTCCAAAGACACTAGTTTGCTACATACATAAGCTAGTTTTATTTTAAGAGCTAGCTGAGGGCTGGCGAGATGGTTCAGTGGTCTAAAGCACCTGCTTAGGAAAGCTCAGGCAACTGCAGGGACTGCGGTTCGATCCCCGGCACCACATGCTGTGCCAGCCCCACCACCAGGGCAGGCTGGGCCAGCCACAAAATAAATAAAGAAACAAACAAACACAACAAGCAAACAAATAAATAAATAAATAAAATTAAAAAAAAAAAAAGAGCTAGTTGAGATACAGAAAGCTTTTCTTGCTAGGTTTATAAATGTTGCCTCGTCTGGCATTTGAAGTGTTTCAAAAAAAATCTAATTTATTATGTTCATAAAGGTAGCTAAAAATATTTCCAGAAATTTAATTATGCACACCAAGTTGATCAGTTATATGAAGAAATTTTATCTCTCTAATAAGTTAATTGAACATTAAATTATGAGGCAAAAAATCATTCTTGTTTTCATGAAAAATCACTATATCTACAACTAAATACATTTTCAGGCTAAGCTTGAAGGCTCAAAACTAAATTTTAAGATGTTCAACTTCATTAAGCTGAATATTAAAAAATAAATTCAATGTTAATGAAAGAAGCTAAAAGGTGAGTAAAGGATAGTGAAGAAAAGGGACATAGGAGGGCAATAGATGGCAAGTAAACAGCAGAAATACAACATTTCATATTTAATATTTAATAAGTCAGTTATTTCAGGGTGTGGTATGAGGCTAGAAACTGGCATGTGGCCCGTGGGGGTCAGGGGAGAGTGCAATCTTTAGATGTCATAGCATTATAATTGGGAAACTTTCAAAAGGTACGGGAGTGGGAGTTTCTATTTATCTTTATTTTAAAGAGCAAAAATGATACAGAATTTCACAATGTTCCACACATTGTATATTGTCCTCTTCAAAACGGCTGACGTGAGGAATGTAAACAGTATGTACTGCAAACATGAATGAAATAAAGGAAGGCGTCAGGGGATGATTGGAGGGGGAGGGAAGAAAGGGAAAACAGATGAAAAAAGAATTCAGAGGTGTTGTATACACGAACCAAATTCCCACAAGGAAGGTTAACACCATGTGCTGCACGCCTGTACTAATAAACGAAAAAAAAAATTAAAAGGTTATGATTTTATGGGTTAAAAAATAAAGTAGCTGCTCAGATTATAAGACATAGACATGAAAAGCTGATCAAAGAGTATAAGCACAAACCTTTCTTTTCAACAAACTGATAGAAATTAGTAGTATAATTATTTTAACTAGCTTGTACTTATTATTTATTTATTTATTTTCCTTTTCCTTCTTTTCTCCTTTCCTTCAGTTTCTCTTTCCCTTTGAACAGTTTCTTCCTATTTCCCAACATGAGGTTGCTATATTCTGTACACAGGGAATGCTCACAAAATGAATTATAAAACCCTGGCCATGGCACCCAAGGGCACTCCTAAGGGCTCCTAACAGTTCAGGACATTTTGGAGGGAAAGCTCAAGCCTCGCAGATGGGCTCGAGGAGCTAACAAGAAGTGAGGGGTGAACCGGACTGCACCTCACTTACCTGAGCCTCCGCATTGCTGTCTCCCACAGAGGGGTGAAGAAGGATGGAGGAAGTTGAAGGACCTCAGAGTCCAAAGGCAACTAGGTTCCCAGAGGAAAGGCCTTTCCTCACGGACTTGGGGGTGGCAGTGGGGCTGGCAGGCAGAAGCAGGGACACCCCAGGGTTCCCTCCAGGGCATGGCAAAGGAACACAGAGGCAGGGTGCAGCCCCAGGAACAGGTCTGTCTGTGGGAGATTCCAGACAGGTGTGAGGGCCCTGTGATGACAAAGCCTCTCCAGGAGCACATAAAGGGTGGGGAGTGGTTGCACCAGAGTATGACTGCATGGCCACTCGGTGCTGAGATCTAGAGCAGAACAGACACTAAATATAACCCCCGTCAACCATGGGCAGCAGAGGTACGTAGAGCCCTCGGGGAAGTGGATGCTCTGCGGAGCAGATGGAATCAACACCTACCCAGAGTCTTGATGGCTTAACATCTGCTGCAGTAGTGACTGTCACCTTCACTTGGAACCTGCGGAAGAAGGAATGACATGAGCATCTGTGGGAACATCTGCAGCGTGGGCTGGGGCCACAGTGCTGTCTGAGACAGCAGGCCTGGGGGGCCACAGAGTGGGGAGTGGACAAGTCAGAGACAGAAACCCAGCGTCAGTCACGGAGTTCCAGGTAGAGACACATACCAAACTCAAGTTAAAGCCTGAAAGTGTCCCCAATCATTGTCAAATGACACACACACACACATACACACCCACACCCACATCCACACCCCCCGTACTGAATCCCTTGTGGATGAGGACCACTGCTCTAGAATGGAAGCTCTGAGAAAAGTGGAACTTTTCCAGTAGGCAGCACTAGATAAAGGATTGTGGGCTGCTTGACTGAATGCCCTATGGATAGTAACCATGGTGGAAAAGTAGCACTTTAATGCAGGTAAAAATCCCAAACCTTCCTAGACTAAAAAAACTGAAAATCAATTGATATAAGACAGACCAAGATAGGTATATCTCTAGTAAAGTAAAAAAATATATATATATTGTATTACTTCAATTTTTTATTTTTTTATTATTTTTAATAAGGAATAACATTGAGACAGTTTCAAAACATGTTAGTAGGACAGCCACAATAATTGATACAATGCATCTTGTTGTCTTCATAGTAGTTGTTCAGAGTACAAGATGCAGACATGCATGACAAATTTTCTAAACACTATTGGTACAAATATTTCTTCTCATTAAACTAAGAGAAAGTAGTTGTATACATAGAGCAATATTCCATAATAGTAGTGGGTTATGGACAGAACTGGCAATGTCAGGAGCTGTTGACTTGAGCCTTTTATAGCTCAGCATACTAATCTGGCTTTACTTTTTATGGCTTATGGTTAAACTTTTCTGCTGAGTGGTTAAATCCAAGTTAAAGCAAGACCTATATAATAAACCATGTAATTTTCATATCTGACAAGGTCAGTCAAATCCCCTCAGGATTTACCTTTACTTCAAAATTTTTAGATTCAAATATCTTAAAAATTTTTAAATTTTAGCATGTGTTTATGATCTCAGTTACTTGGCAGGCTGAAGCAGAAGGATTATGAATTCAAGGCCAGATTGGGCTACATAACAAAGCCACAAGCACAACAAAAATTTTTAAATATTATTTTATCTGATTGGTATACTGGTTTGTTTCCTCCTGCGAATAAAGGATATATGTTTATCATTATAAATGTGTTTATAAGCATAAGTGTGTCATTTCTACAGGCACAGAGTAAGGGGAGAACACATGACACCTTTGATAATTTCCCCAAATGCCACAATATAATAAGTCAGAGAAAAGCCTGGTTAAATCATCAGAGTGAGATTTTTTGGGGCCAGGCCCAAGAGTTGTCTTAAAGTGGAATGCTTGGATTGGGGACATCCCTCAGAGATAGACTGGCTGTGTGCACAAGGCCTCAGGCTCAAACTCCAGCTCTACAAAATGAACAAACTAAGGTAGGACCCTTGGAGAGCCAAAGGTTCCTGGTGGAGCTCAATGATCTATTGTCCAGTCTTTTCAGATTCTTCAGGAAGGCTGGGGTTGGGGAGGCAAGAGTGGAGAACCTTCATTAAGATGAGATAGAGCGATTTGGGCACCCCATCTCAGAGCTAACGGATGGGGAGTGGAAATCACTGTCAAGATGAATTTCTACTGAGTAAGGACAGAGCTTCTGAAAGGCTTCTGTGCTGTTGGCTTGCAGTTTCCTGAATTTAACAATGTTATGAAGATCATGGAATTTTTTTTCTTTCCAAAACAACTCAGAGGGATAGTTCCTAAGGCAGGGTCATAAAGACCTAGACACACCAACTCTCTCTACTATTAGGATAGCCTTGGCCACTTTAGTCAAAACCACCATTATCCCAGGGTGAGGGGATATTTTGTCTCAAGAGTCATCAGCTTTAGGCAAGATTCTGGAATGTAAACTTGATTTGAAAAGTTCTCTTCATTATGATCCAGAGAAGGACTTAGCTATTATGAAGTTACAAATCTTTTATCCTTGTTTTTCTTTTTCTTTTTGTGTCATCATGGCCAGGAAACCAATGAATCCAACATACTTCCTCTTCTTTTTCCATCAACAGCACAATGTGGTCCTGCTCCTGTCCCCTCTGAGATGAGGCAGGAGTGTCTTGTGGAAGTTTCTAGGAACTTTCCTTGAATGATACCTTATGTTTGCTCTTTGTCTGCTCTTTTCTTCAACACTCCCGCATCTTGCCATCTCTAGGGCTGGCAGAGTGGGGACCTCAAATGTCCCTAAAGAATGCAGAATGACACCACCAGTCCTGGACAGTCTAACCAGACCTTCACACAGGACGGAAATAAACCCATATTGAATATAGGTCTCCTTGAGGAAGTTTTCTGTTTCTGGCACTCCAAACTAATCCTCATTAACACAAACACACACACACACACACACACACACACACACACACACACAATGAAATTCTGTTCTATGATCTCTCACCCACTTTACTAAAACTATTTTGTAATTTCTCTCTCCCTTCATGCTCTCTCTCTCTCTCTCTCTCTCTCTCTCTCTCTCTCTCTCTCTCTCTCGTGATTTACTCCACAGGTAATTGATAAATGATCTCTGAGTGAACCATATCGACTCTCACACTCTGCACTCTGGGTTGGAGAATTTTGAATGCTGTTTCAATTCCCCCAGGTCAACCTACACCTCTTTAGCCTAGTGATGAACAGTGGGATAGCCAATGACCAAACTTTAACTAACAAACCTCTGAGGGACATTCTGGAACCAAATTATAGCATAAACCTCTAATCAGGATCCCTAATCTAGACTTCTTCCTCTTTAGCTAGACAGTTTCAAGGAGCTAATTCCATCCCGCATCAAGGCACTGCTGTTTGCCAGCTCTCTTCACATCCAAAGTTTTGTTCCATTCAGTAAGACTTGTACCACCAGATTATCCCATGTCAAGCCAGATGCTAGGCTGAGGTACAGAAAAAACACTAAGGCCTGGTTCCTGTCTGGAGAGGAAGGGTCTATAGTTTCTCTTTTTCTTTTAATATACCAAACACTCTTCCAATTAACGATTCACATGGACACAACTTTTTGTAGGAATTGAGCCGCTTTTTCAAGGATGGGCGTTATATCATATGATGCTACTGTTCAGTAGACAAATGATATTCAGATAAATGTCTATGGGGGGGAATGTAGATTTCTCCCTCTCTCCTTATTTTAACACTCTTGTGGCCAAAATGGATTATTGTGATTTTTTCTGAAGAAACACTTGGGAGAGAAGAGACTGTCTTATGGCTTTGAAACCAAGTGAAATTTGTTTCTGGAGCACTTAAACAATTTCTTGCTTGGCTCCCGTTGTTTTCCACAGTGAGGTTGCTTGGCTGTCTTGCATAGTAAAAAAATAAATAAATAAAAAGTCTGCCATAAAGAATAAGAGTAGTGGGTAGGGTATACCAGCTGTCCCAAGAAAATCTAGGCGGAGAGGATGGAAAGGCAATTATGGGTATACAAATGTGTGCAAAGTTATAATTTGTTTTGCTTTCCTCTCTCCCTCGCCCCCACACCACTCCAAGCTTTAGTCCTCATCTTTGATCCAGATGGAGTGTATATGATTCTCCCCTGAGGAGGGGAAACTCTGCCAAATGATCCATGTTACTATTTCTCTTGCTGGGCCACCTCTACATGAGGTTTCCTCTATTGATGACTTTCACTAAAGATATCATCTTCATGATCAGTCTTCTCCCATGACCACCCTACTAAGTTACATGTCTAACTTAACTTTCAGACACTGTTATATTACAACAGTTTGCCACTATGCCCAGCTCAAAAAGTGTCTCTTTTCTATTTGATTTTATGTTGTATTACAAAGCTTTCTTTCATGAATATGGCCTAATGTGACCCCATCTTTGTGGCCTTCCTCCATCAACTGTAAAGCTAGTTGGGCTCAGGGATTCATGGTAGTTCTCAAGAACTACCACGAAAATGTTCTCCCTTCCTGGGACAGATGCCATGGCAACCATTATTGGTATGCATAATGGCCTTTATCCCCAACAAGGACCCTAGGGTCGCACACCTCCTAAACGGTAAAGCCGAAACTCAATCCCAAGCAGGGTGCCCCAGCATCACTGCCTATAACCTGTCATTTATGACAACTCTGGCAAACTCGAAGGCAGCCTGCCAATGTCACATGCAGATGGTTTACTCCCAAAAGGAATTACTTTTTCCTGAATCACGTTTGGATGTTTCTATTTTTGTGGTTGGTGTTTCCCAAGGCCAGAGAAAAATCAGCTTTTGTAAAAAAGAAACCAACTTCCTTTTAAAGAAACTTATGAGGAACAAGTAGCTCTTGGTCAGGATGCTCCTCTCTCTGGACAACATCCTGGCAGGAAGCTTCTAGAGTTGCCTGCAGCAAGCATGAGAGACATCAGAAGGAAGAAGATTTTTGCCTTGTCTAGCATTTGACTTCCTGTTTTGTCTTGAAATTTGCATAGATTTTTTAATGCTTTTAGAAAACATTTCTGTTGTTTTTGTTTCTTTCCATGAGACAAGGTTTCTGTTGATAAGTGATCAGCTGTAGGAATGACCCAGGATTGGCCCATTTACCTGGATGTAAACTCAGTTACCTCCTCTTTGAAGCCTCTCCTGTGCCAACCAAGCCATCCACTTAGAAACATCCCCCTGCCTTTGATTCCATTCCTCTCCCTGCCTATTATTGTAGCACTTTGCCAAGCTTATTTTCCTACATCCCTGGGTCAGCCCACTGGAGGCAGGAACCACATCTGACCCCTCTGTTCAGCCCACCGCTGGGGCCTTAGACTCACTCCTCCTTCAGTGTTCAGGACCCTGCCAGTCAGCCCACCTAGACCTCATTTTCAGGTGAAGACGTACCTGAGGCACAGTCGTGAGAATCACCCCAGACCCCCTAGGTGGTAAACACTGAAAGCAGAGTTGAGTCCAAGTGCACTTTTCCGTTACATCTTTTTGCCTCCTCTCTTAAATTGGAAGGTGAAAAAGTCAGCAGCTCAGAGGATGTGCTGATCCTTACAGGTCCTAGTGAGTGTCTTAACACTGTTTCCTATTTGGCATGGAAGAGCCATGGCCCCCACAGAATGAGTTTACGGACACAGTGATTGCTTGAGGCAAGGCTCTGTTTCTTCATGCCTAGAGTGTGAACCCCTCACCTTTCTGATAACAAAATCACCCGGAGGACTCCCTCCCTGAACTCTTTACCCTTGCTGCATGATGTGTTTTCTATGGCTGTATATTTAGTAGTTGGCTGACTGGTTGGTTGACTGATTATAGAGGGAAGATCTTCAACTCCTGGTTCAAGTCAGAGAGCCCCAAACTGTAATTTGCAGCACACATTTCCTTCACTCCCTGTTATTATATGGCCCATAAAATAAGAATGGTTTTAATATTTTTAAATGGTTGATAAAAATCAAAAGAATACTGTCTTTTTTATTATTATATTATGGCTGGCTCAGCCTGCCCTGGGGCTGGGGCTAACACAGCGTGTGGTGCCAGAGATTGAACCACAGTCCCCGTGGTTCCCTAAGCTTGCCTAAGCAAGTGCTTTCGACCACTGAGTCATCTCGCTGGCCCTAAAAATACTATATAATGACATAAAAATTATGTGAAATTTAAATTTTAGTATCTATGCATAAAGTTTTATTAGAATATTGGCATGTGTATGCATTTGCATATTTTCTATAGCTGCTGTCCTATGACAATAGCTGAGCTGAGCAGGGGCAAAGAGATTGGATGGACAAAAAAGACTAAATTATGGTAATTTCTATCTGGCCCTTTCAAAAAAAGAGTTTTCCAACTCTAATGTAAATAAATGAGGGAAGATTTCATATGCAGGAATATCCAGCCAGGCTCCTCCCCCTTTTCTCTTCTTTATTCCCTACCCCTGAATGTAATCTCAAATTGGAAATTCTTTTGGATTAACAAATGCAAATACTCCCTGGGAATTTTGCAAATTCATGTTATTCTTCAAAATTTTCTTTTGTTCTATTTAATCACACCTTAAGACAAGTGTGATAGTGCATGCCTGCAAGCCTGGAGATCTGACGGGTTGAGACAGAAGCAAGATTCTGTCTCAAAATAAAAAATACAAAGGGTAAAAGATGTAGCTTCACTTAAAGGCCCTGGGTTCAATCCCCAATAAAACACACACACACACACATACACACACACACACACACACACACACCACATCACATCACGTCACATCACATCATGCCATGCCACACCATGCCACGCCACACCATGCCATGCCACACCATGCCACACCACACCATACCACATCACATCACATCTTAGCCCAGCACAGAAGAGGGAGGAAGGAAAGCTGGAACTAAACAAAGGAAGGAAAGAAAGAATAAAATAAGAGAAAGACAGTGAAAAAGATAAGCAAATTTGTAAAACCATTTATTTCAAAGGAACCATCTAAAAAAAGAACACTGTAGCAGAGATTTATAGGAGAGATTTAATCCACATAGGACTTACAGAGGGATATGAAAAGCTGAAAAATCTCAAGTCCTTAATTGCAGAAGGAAAATGAGAAAAGGAAAATACAAAGAAGCAGGAGCAAAGAAGAGTAAAACACCTGCCATGCTGTCTTCACACGGGTTCATTTAGCATTTGCTTTTGTTCTTGGCTGTCCCGGTTCAGAGGGGCAGTTGACATTTCACATGTGGGGAAATTTGTTGATAAGTTCATAAACAAACTGCGCGGGGCCTCCAGTGATTCATTGTCAATAGATCACTAACACAAAATCAGATTAAAAAGCAGGAAGGGAGATCAAAAGAGAACATTTCAGCAAACATGCAACGAAACTGTCAAGGCTGCAAAAAGACAAACCCAGTGTAAGAAGCTGTCACAGCCACGAGAAGCCTAAGAAGACATGGCAACTGAATGCAATGAAATGTGGTGTGCTGGCCAGGATCCTAAACTAGAAAAAGGATAAGAGATATAAGGGGAGATCAAATTAAACGGTGAATGTCTAAATTAGAATATATATCACAGTATACACAATGCCATTCATACTTTCAAAATACTCCCCCTTCCTTGAAACATACTTGTTCCTTCATTCTTGCCACTTTCTGAAGCAGTTCTGAAGGTTCCCGCTCCAGGGTGTCTTCACAAGTTACGATAAAAAATAATGAATGATTCTGCCCAGAATTGGGGCAGGTAAGAAGGACCTGACTGTACCTTTCCCCCACACATTACACACTCCTGGCAGGAGGAGGGTGTGGTGTATCTCTTAGCTATCACATTCCTCCCCTTGTTTTCCTCCATTCTACTGTACCCCCAGAATGAACTGGGACAACTTTCCTCTTTGTCTTGCCTGCTACTTTCGTGGCCACTTTTATGCTGTTTGCTCTTGACAGCTCTGCTCTCAGCCATAGTGTCCCCCTCCACTGCTCCCACCAGTCCAGACACTGCTGCTGCCTTTTGGAAAATGTGACAGGGATCAAGAAGGGATTTAGGCCTAATGCTAACCAACTTCCCTAAATCTCAGCAAACTACTACCTTCAAAGATTTCCCAGTTTCAGCCCTGCCATTTCTCATGGAGACTCCAATAGCTGTCAGTCAAACAAATTATTTGCCACCATGACAGCTGGGTTGTTCGAAGACAGACACACCTGCTTGAACCAGTCACAATTCTGCACTTGGACCAATCACAGGCCTTCAGCTGCTATATGAGCATCCTCCTCATCATGTTTCTTCAGTTAGTCTCTGGGGAGTACAGACCCTTGGTGTACAGACCCTTCAGTGCTGCCACACAGATCTAGTTCAATTAGTCTCACTCTGGAGGTCCTTTAAATCTCAGGTAGTGAGATTGCTCAGGTGTGTGAGTTTCAAGGGTCCTATAAAATCTACTCAGGATTTTCCTGCTGAGATTTGTGGGCAGAGGTGGTGTTTTAAAAGGCAGAGCAATAAACCCTGGGCATTGCAGCCCTGTGGAACTTCACAGACCAGTAGTCAATGAAGACCAATGACAGAGACAAGCCATTCATAGAGTTGACTACTATCAGCAGCTGACAGTATCCAGCATTCACAGTTGACCAGTGGCATCAGGGCCACTAGCAGAGTTGCTTCTTGCCAGTTGATGATTTCTACATAAACTGAGCAAAAGAATCTCCAAGTGACTGGCAACAGGGTTACCCAAGAAAAAGGCAGATTAAAAGAAAACATTAAGGTGTGACTTTATCCACCTCATTTACTTGATCTGTCACTGTGTGATTTCTGGCTCTTCCCTGAAGTCAAAATGGTGACAAAAATAAATATTTTGAATCATTTCATGACATAGAGGCAACCACAGCAGTACAATAAAAGGCATTTATAAAAGAGGACTTCCAGAATTACTTCAGAATGTGATAAGAACAAAGGAATGACTATGTTCAAAATGAAAGGGAGTATTTTTAGAGGAATTAATGACATAGAGTATCAGATTTATAGTAAAAGTGTATCTTTTACTATAAATTTTTCAAAAATTTGACATTCACCTTATGTTATGGCTTATATCCATCTGCCCCCTCAAAGCTTCAAGTGGTCACAGGTGGAACTTTTCAGAGGTGGCTAGATCAGGAGCATGTGATGCTGGGATTTTCCAACCACATCTCATAACTGCTAAAGAGATTCGAACAAACATGGGATGTGGTGAATGACAGCATATCAACACTTATTCATTAATTGTGCTGAATCAAGCATGCCAACATAAGCTGCTGCGATAGGGAAAGGGGGCTAATAATATGAGAACTCTGTATTAGCTAATAACTTTCCTATAAATTTAAAACTAAGGCTAAGGGTATAGCTTGTTGACAGAGCACTTTCTTTGCATGTACAAACCCTAGGTCCCACGCCTAACACTGCTAACCATAGCAAAAGATTATTATTTAGAGAAAAGAGGAAATTCGAAGCTATTGGTCCAAGCTGCAGTTACACAGAACCAATAAGTGGAGGAATCCAATGTACAGCATCATGACTATCATTAATGATATAGAATTGTAAAACGGGAATTTGCTAAGA
>PVKN010018021.1:0-17041 GCA_004027915.1 Capromys pilorides
CCCGCATTCTCATAAGTGTCACTGTTGCTGATTTATGCAGTCAGATGAAATTGTACAAAGATGAAAATAACATTTGAGATAAAGAATTATAACTATTAAATGAGTTCATTGCCAGTTCACAATTGGATTATAAACTAGGGAGAAATTTAGAAGCCTATTTAGAATAAAGCACTCCAGTATTTTGTTAGAAATGATGGAAACTTTGGGTATTACAGATGTAAGTGTACAAATGAAAATTTATATCTACTAATTGTGTTTAAAAATCACACATTAAAAAAGGGACAAAATAAAATTTTTCTAAATACACAATGAAAGTAGAGTTCTTAGCATTATAAGATATTTTACTTTCCTTTCAAATTGATTCCCCAAAGGATTTCATAACATGCTGCTCTAGCGGGCCCGCCAAGCTCAGCAGATTAAAGCAAGCAGTCGCAGGGGTCGGGGTTTGATCCCTGGGCCTGTCATGCCATCCCTACCTCTACAGGGTGCTGAGACTGCAACTGAGATCACATGTTGGCGTGCGCCTGTAATCCCAGCTCTTGGGAGGCTGTAAATAGGTGGATCATCACAAGTCCGATCTAGTAGTGAGATCCTGAACACCCTGTAGACTTTTCCCTAAAGGAAATACAAATATATATATATATATATATATATATATATATATATATATATATGTGTGTGTTCAATATATATTTATATATAGTTAACAAATATATGTAAATTATTTAAAATAAATTATGTATAAATTATATAAAATAAAAATGCTGCTAAAATGGATCAATTAGTTTAAAATTTAACTTCTCAGTGTTTAGACTAAGGGTAGATAAATACAATGACAAAATGCAAAAGGTATTTAAATTGTGATTTCACTAGGCCCAAAGATAAAACACCTTGGAGAGTGAGCAAAGTAAGGCGGGAGCATGAAACCATTCATGGTCTACTGATAAGTGTACATCCACTCTGAGAATATGTCACGCACTTGTGCAGAAGTCAGAATCTATCATCATATTCAATTATTTACCACACATCCATAATCACTGTCATACAGTGTATGTAGTCAAGAGCTACAAGGACATTAAGAGTTTATTTAGGCGACAGAATAGCACAAAACCAAAACAAATAATAAGGACTGTGAGCATCCCATTGTCCAGTTATGGCCTGATCAATAAAAGAAAATTAGATTTCTTCAAACAAAGTCTATGTGCTTTGTTTATATGATTATTTTCTGGTATGAAATAAATATCTACTCTGAAGATCTCAAATGTATTATTGTGTATCATTTTCTTTATGATTTCCCCTTTTAACCAGAAAGAATCGTTAATAATAACTCCATTTTGCTTATTTTTATTTTATTAAATTGCTATTCATTAGACTGGTGCTATGGTTTGTATCTAATTGTCTCCCCCAAAGCCTCATGTAAATCATGGAGCAGGGAAGGGCATGGCTCAAGGGGCGGGACCAAGGGACCACGAGGGGCTTGAGGGACGGGGCTAGAGAGACACAAACCATTCAACAGAGAGCATTACCCCCACCCCATTGCCTCTGTTGGAGGTATGGAGCAAATTATCCAGGACATGGCTGCACAGTGTCTTGAGGTCTTGCTATATAATTCTGGCTGCTTTAAACTATGAAATCTCCAGTAACTGTGAGCTAAATGAACCTTTCCTTTCCTAAGCTTGTGTGTTGGGTATTTGTCCTTGCAATGAGAGAAGAGTTAGACAATTGGGGACATTATACATATTGTTTTTATTTTTCTTTTCTGATCCTTATGACCAAATACATGTCTCTCTTGATATTTCATAGGAAGTTAGAATCTTCTTGTTACTTTGTCAAACTGCTAGGTTCTCCCACTGCTCCTATCTATTATTTATTGAAATAGCTTTATAAGAAATTTTTGTTTTGCTGTCCTTTATTTCTCCAACTTACACCTAAGCCCTCTCTGTCTCTTTTCTTAATTCATCATAAAATTTATTAAAAGTTAATAGTTTTACTTATGGTTATTAATCATTTGGGCTTCATAGAGTTCAACTTCTCTTTGAAAAATCGTGTTAGTGCAGGTAAAGCAGCACCGGAAAGCCTTTTTCAAACACTTAAAAAAATTAAATGTGTGGGAGATAAAATCATTGGATATTTGCATATGTCCCACAAAATAATAGGCAATTGATATTTGATAAGCAATTGATACTTTAGGGTCAAGCCTGTGTGAGATTACAGTTCAGTTCTTACATAACAGTCTTTCTCTCCAACTATTATTACCACAAATGAAAAGCATGCTGACTCTTTATTTTTTGTCCATTTTCAGCCTAACAGGTCAGTATTGAAGATCTTAGATTCTTTCTTTATGAGTCTCAAGAGTTTAGTAGATTTGGTTTAGCTTTGTTGCTTTTAACCTTCTTAATCCAGTTTCAGGGATTATTTTCTAGGAAAAATGTCAATGTCATTATTTTGTAAACTTCATTTTTATTTCATGCTGCCTACCTTTTTAGCATATGTTGCTGTGTCTGCTGAAGTTGTTTTTTATAATCCTTGTATATATAAATGTTTTCTTTTTACATGACTTTGAATGAACTTTGCCTAATTCTCTTATTTTTATTTAAGCTGTTCAGATACTTGTCTTTCATTGGCTCTAATCATCCTTGTGCACTTCGTTGCTCCTCTCTTCTGCTACCATCCTCTCATTATTCTCTCTTTTAATAATTTAAGTAACAAATACCTAATGTAAGTAACAAATCCTAGAACTGATAAACAGCTTTCTCCAGTTTAAGCACTTCCTGGCTTGAAATCTTTTCTCTAGAAACTAGAATCAATCCTACCAGCTCATTCATTTTGTTCTCCATCCAGGGCTCTCCTGGCCTCTGATACATGGCCAAATGGTGACCAACAGTTACTTTGACAATTACTGTTGATGGGACATCTTTTTGGGGTGAATATTTTGTAAAAAAGTATTCTTTTTAATTCATTGGGCCTCCAAGGACTGTGCAGACTCTATAACTCCTTTTCTTTGTTGGGATTCATTCATGCATATTTTCTCCTAGGTCCCTGGTCCACACTGGTGTGATTTTCCTTCACCTGGAAAAGAGTCACATAACATATTTTCTGAACACCATTGAGTCTTTTTGGAACACTTGTCCCTGTTGTGGCGCCTGCTTACCAGCCTCTCACAGGAGGGGTCTGGCTAATTGAATTAGATGAGGAGGGAAAGACAGCGGAGATGTGTTGAAGAATTCCCGATGATTTATTCTCAGAATGATATTTTAATTGACAGTAATTACTGTCAGCGGCAATAACTGATTGATTTGGAGGTTGCCAATGATCTTGTGGCAAGGACAGCCGTGAGTGGGGCCAGGGCCCTGGGGAGAGGGACTTGCTACCAGGGCTCCTGCTAGCAGCAGTTCCTTTCCATGCTGACTGAGCGCTTCAGGTTGTTAGGCACAGCTGTCTGTGTGATGACATGGTACGTAAGGCAGTGACGCTGCTTTCTTCCGGCGCCAGGGAGGAGTTTTGGCATTAGCAGGAGGAGGGCAGCCATGAGCAGGTTCACTTCACACATGAGATGAGTTAGGGCCTGCAACGCTCTCCAATCTCAGAGCCCAGGGCACTGTGGCCGCGCCCGCGCCTTCCAGTGCGCCTTCTACACCCTGCAGGCCCCACATGCTCTGTGCAGGCCGCTCTGAAGCAGTGCTGCTGTGGGCCTGCATTAGTGAACATCGGGCCTGCAGCCTCCCTCCTCCCTCTGGATCTCCTGAGGCTGGGCCAGCGCTGCAGCCCTCACACCCTGCGTTCCTAAGTGATCACAGGGGACTCTCTGAGGCCCACACCCCCAGGATATTTACACTTGTTACTATGTTTAAAAACTGACCCTTCCCAAGAAAGTATTTATATCTGGTGTCCTGATTACTGTGACAGCAGAGACAAAGTGATCCACAGACATATGTAACAGTCTGATGATTTGAAGATGCAGGCATCAAAGTTTTTCTGCACTAAATTTTACAATTTTTGCTTCTGAATCATAGTACATTATTTCCTCGTTGTTCTTACTTCCAAAAAGAAAACATTAACTGTTTTTGTAATTTGTTAGCAACTGGCTATGGTGAAAATTATAAATTAAAGCTGAGTGTGGATATACACTTCTGTAATCGTAACCTCTGGTAGGCTGAGGCATGAGAACTACAAATGTGAGCCCATCGTGGGTAATTTAAGAAGTTAGTAAGTCAGTCTCAAATTAAGAAAAAAAACAAAAGTAGTTTGAGGAAGTAACTTTTCATGAAGACCCTGCATTCAATCTCATATTCAATCTCATATAAATATATGTTAATTTTAAACAAAAATACACTACTAAATTGAGCATAAAGTAGCAAACATTTAAATTTTTCTAAAAATGCATTTATGTGGTATTATTTTTTCAAGTTATTCTTTATAATTTCAATTAATAGCATAAAGAATGGCCCTACAGCTAACATTCTAAAAACTATAGTAAAGTACATTATTTATCAAACTAATATTGAATGTTCTATAATTATGAAAGGTTAAAAGCTAATTTTCTTAAAAACTGGAGACAATTTCTACTCTAAGTTACATTCATACAAAAATCTGATAGGTAAATATTAGAAAGAGTTGACACAAAAGTGAAGATTTTGTTGGTGTTATGTTTTCAGCCAGAAGGCACGTTTGGAAAATTAAAAGTCAATAGTCAAGTAAATATTTAAGAGACATAAATATTAAAGGAGAAGTAAATGATGATGCAACTATATATTTTCCAAATCACAATTCTTGTAAATTTGCTAAGCAGAAATGTTACTTTTGTTTTGGAAATAGTAACACTGTTCCAATACCCTAGGCATTTTAAAGGCAAAGTAAAGAAGTGGGTGTTACAAGTGCCTTTAAAAGTGAATCTTACATTATCTGTATCTCACTTGGTTGTATTTAAGCACCTTTTCCCTAGAGTTCAGAAGTCTTTTCACTAATTATGTAAATGTGATATAATAGCTGAGAACATGACAAGAGATAACAAAACCTTTTCTCAGTGTAGTTAGCAAAAATAAATTCTAGAGGTATGGTGGATAAATAACTGGTGGGCAACTTGCTATACCCAGCTAAATTAAACTAGTGTGGTACTAGGCGCAGGAGGCCCACCTGAGGGTGGTTGGCAGCAGCATAAAGCAGAACAGGAGAAGCTGCAAAAACGCTGCTAGGAATGTTGTTCCAAGAAGCTGTTGGAGCTGCTGGAAGCTAGTGCTCTTGGGCTGTTCTGCTGGAGGACCTTCTCACGCTGGCTTTCCTGATAAAATTTGAAGAAGCTTGGATCCTCATCGTGAGCATCGTTTCCTGGCTCCAGAGGGGAGGATGGTGCGCTGCTCAGCCTCAAGAAGCTTGTGGCACTGACTTTCTTGATGGGAACTCCACTTTTCTCATTGCTGGAGGAGCTCGGGACCTCACTTGCCAAGGACAGCTGTGGTACTTTTGGAGAAGCTCTGCTGCTTACCTTGAGCACTGCTTCCAAGCTCCAGTTCAGAGCCCTCTGCTTGCTAGCACAGATCCTTCATCCTGCGGTCATAGCCTTCTTAGCTTCCACCACTGACATTTGGGCCTTTCCAGCATACATCTGTGAAGTGGTTCTGCATGAGACTTTTTTGTGGGCTCTGGACCAGCTGGACTGGTGGGAGGCACTGTTATGAGCTCTGGGCCCTCAACCAAATTCTTTAGTATTTAGTGTGTGGATAGATTTCCTGCATTTGTGGTACTTGATTCTTGGGTGGTTCATTATAAAATATAATACACCTTGCAAAACCTCAAACCATAACAAGAGCATATTACTGTTTGGATCTCATTGACAGTAAATTTAAATAAGATATACATCCTGCTTTTTAAATCTTTTATAAACTGAATTTACTGAAATTATTTTATGGTTAAGCTATTACATAATTAAGATTATGACATTTTAGCATTGAAAGTTATCCTATCATTTATTCAACTTAGTTTAAGCCTTGCATCGATTCCTCTGCCTCATCCTCCCAGGTGCTGGCGTGCACCACCACACCCAGCTTCTTACCAGTTCTTATGCAGTTTCTTAAAACTCATTACCAGTGTTATCTGACATATGCGATAATACATCACAGACTTACTTCCAAGATCATTCTATTGTATTTCTGAGCCCAGGCCTCCGTCCATGTTCAAACGCTAATGTCTCTATGAAGTGCTGTCTGATGCCGGCTTCCTGGCCAGCTTGGCTCCTTTTCTTTTCAACGTAGCACAACAGAGCATATTTTTACATTTCTTACAACTGTTTTGTTGCTGAGATTTAATGCTACATAGTATTCTTCCTACTTTATAAAATAGAATAATCCTGAAGGAAAGTTTTAAATAATTAATGAGATGTCCAGGGATCTCTAACAGATCTATTACTGAGCAATCATGAATATTTATTCAAGTAGACGGATATGGAGCTAAGAACTGTAAGAGTTCAAGTAATACAAGGCTTCTGCCTGATCTTATGGCAATAACAGTTTTGTTGATCAGAAATAAAAGGGTGCTAATGACTATGTGGTATTTGCATATCATCTCGAATAAGACATGTTGCATACATGACCGTGAACTTAAGTAGACCGTAAGTGCAGTGTGCAGGGGTTTGAGGGAAGAGGAATCACAGCATGGTGCTGCTGTGGATGAGCACTTTTTTCTAGTTAGGTGAAAAGTACCATGAGCAGGTGAAATTTGGAGAGCTGGAGTAGACAAAGGGACTCTACCCTTGGCATGTGGAACATTATAGCCCCAGCATAGAGGTAACACTTGGGTGACTGAAAGTTACCGTGCACGGGGTGAGATTCTAAAGGAAAATGGATCAGAAATAAAGAAAACATAAGTCCCTCAGGGGTGCCATGCAGTGGGTACTTACTTGTCACAACTGCGTCCTAGCTAAGTAAGTTTGTAAGTAAGACAAAAGGCTGTGGTGCTGGCGACGAGCCTGTGTGGGAAAGAATGTCAAACCCGTGGCTCCTCCAGCAATATGTTGTGGTCGGCTGCAGAAGATAATGGTCCAACTTCAGCTGGACTTCATAAGCCTAATAACGAACAGCACTGTCCCAGGACAAAGGGAGTTAATAGAGCTATTTTTCATCAGTGTGGTTTTGTAGCCTTTTCTAAGTTCATGTGCGTCTGTAATGAGCTTCGGCTCCTTCAACCTGAAAAGCACAACTCTTCCTGATACAGTCTGTGGGAGAGCATGAATAATTGGAAAGATATTTCAAAAGCAATTTATGAGAAAAAAAAAAAAAGGATAGTTCTTTAAAAAATGCTGCTGGCACCCAAGTATTTATTCAAAGAGTCATTTCTCTTTTTATGCAATTTTTATTTTGTCACCAAAGAAAAAATTAAGTTTCATTTAGAGTCTCAAAAATCTAGGTCATATACATAATCCAGTTATATTTCAGATTCTTTCATATTTAATATGAATATTTAGAGATAAATGGATATTCTGCTGTATTTATAATATAAACATTGTGTCATTAATTAAATAAAACATAAAGAGAAAATATATCTACACTGTTGAAAAAAACCAACATAGAATATTTTAGAGCTTTTGCATTACCTCTCTGGTCTTTTAATGAAAATCTGCATGAAATGCAGTGCCACGCAGTTGTGTTCACAGCACGTGGGTTCTCTCGAGCCAGTGCATGGTGAGGACTCCAGGAGCACTGAGGCCACAGGAGCCACGGGAAGAGCCCACTCTTTTCTTGACTTTCAGGACTATTACACTTCAGTTTTGTTTGTTTGTTTTTTTTTTTTTTTTTTTTGATTTTAAGAAGAGCACATAAATGACAATTCCAGAACTACCACTGGGTAAAACACAAATTACTGGCAAGGTATAAAAAGCATATCAGAAGACTTAAATTTTAGAAATCTCAGTCCTGTTTTTCTTCTTTGTTCTTCTTCTTTAATACCAAATATATGTACAACACCTATCGTGCCATATCTCTCCAATAAGAGTTCACTCACAGTGATAAAGAGCCTGACATCATTGCGTGAACTAGTGGACAGATGCTTGGACGTTCTCCAGTCTTTGCTAGAGTGTGGGGAACAGAATGGTACATGAGAAAGATGGCACAGGAGAGGGACTCTCAGGTGACATGGAAAGCTTACAGGGAAGATGTTGCTGAAATTTGTCTTTCCAGACCTGAACTGGTAAAAAGAGGAGGACTGATGTGAAGACAGAGAGGAGGGTGGCACTTGGCATTTACACTAAGTAGTCAATGAAAATATGTTCTCACACAATGCACAGCTTTAATCCTCAGCTGACTTCTGTACTGATACATTTTTCTAAATGAGCACTATTTGCAGGAGTGTGCCAGTAAATTAAATATGCTGCAAGCATTTCCTAAAATCTCCTCTTCTGTTTCAGAGGCAAAGAATTACAGACATTGGAATTAATTTGGCAACAATGAGAGTTCAATCAATATTAAATGAAACTCGGTATAGAATAGGAAGGATAATTCTTCTACATTTGCATAATGGCAGAGGAAATGAAAAGTTATATATTAGAGTATATATTAGATTAATGGCTTTAAAATTAAGAAGACATTTTGATCTCTATTGTGGGCAATTTAGTATAGTATTACCTCAATTTCTAGAAATATGAATAGCATAGATTCAAGGAATATGTGATAATGAGGAATGCAGTATAAAAAAGTAAAATTAATTCTAGACAATTGGCTTCATGTCAACAGGAGGTGGGGAAATTGTAAGGGATTCTGTAATGACAAGTTTGAACTTGCTAGAATATCAGACAATAGAACAACATAAAATCTCTGCAAAGCATGGTACTTGACTTTGGGTGCACAATGGCCATCCAATAGTATCATGGACACATAAAGCAGATTTAGATGTTAAGAAAAATTTTAACTAAAGAAATATGAAAGGAAGCTATTTTTAAAATGTTAATGTATTGTACCATTTCACTTGCAGGGACAAAATGATTAGAAGCAACATTGATAGGCAATTATGTGGGAGAAGTAGCCATGACTATGAAGAGAACTAAATCTCATTGAATATTTCAGCATATGGCCATTTAATGTTACTACTTGTCTGTTGTGATTAAATCCAAGACAATGAGCGTCTGCCACGCGCATGCTCCTATACCCCTCACTTACAAGCAGGAGGATGCATCTGCCCTAGCTCTGCCTTGCCGTGCACAGGTAGTCAGAGAGAGCGGAGTCCTAAGGGTGTCCCAAGTACCAACCACTCAAATATTTTAAGAATTCGATTAATTGATTTGGAATTCACAGTCCAATTTTGCAGCACCGTGAAGACAGACCGATCGGGATCGTTGGTGCTATAAATTCAGTTTGGTCACCAAAATTCATATTTCTGGATTTCCAAAAAAACATGATTGGGCAGAGTACTAGTAGGACTGTCGTTCAGATTATTAGATCAGATTTAATTAATGCTGTTCGTGAGAGTGAAGTCCCCAGAGAGTGGGTTATTATAAAAGCAAGTTCAGCTTTCTGTGCCGTCCCTTATCTTCCCCTATGTTTGATGCACCTAGGTGTTTGCCAGAGGCTGGGCTGATGCCCTGGCCACATGCTTGGGCTTCGCAGCCTTGAGAAGTGTGAGCCAAAATAAACATTTCAGTAAAGACCCTCCAACATACAGAATACAATAAAGGCAACAAAAACAAGCAAACAGCTGGTTTCTGGAAAAGAAAACCTGTGTTTATTATAAGCCTTCCCTTTCTCTTTTTCCTCTCGTGAATGTGTTCTCTGTTTCTCTGTCAGCCTCTCATGCATGTCATAAATCATTTTTATCCTAATGTTTTCTCATCCCTTTTTCTCAAGTTATATCTTTTCCCTTCTTCATTTCACTGCAAATCTCCTTGAAAGAGGTGGATTCTCTCTACCCACTGTCTATTCATGAGTTAACCTATTGGAGTACGCTTTTCCTTCCTCCTCAGACCTTTTAGAAATCTTCTCTTTCTGAATCATGTAACCACAGTAGTTTCTAGGCTTTTACATGCATTATTTTACTGGACCTGAGCAGTAGTTTACGTGCTGATTCTGTTTAATAATGGAGAGATTATTGAGAAAACAGAACATTATGCCACTTATCTGCCTCTTCAGTGTAAAATGAATTTAGTAAGTGTAAGGCCCCTAGATTATTCTTCTTTGTATGTTCAGTATAGCTATTTTAAGCAGCCTTTTGGGTGAAAATATCATCTCTGAATCTTAATGCAAAGATACCCGTTAATTAATATTATTCTCATTCCTATAATTTTCCAGCCTGCTTTCATTCAACAGATAATCTTGAGAGCCAGCTACATGTGCTGAGTCTGCAGTAGTGAATAAAAGGGCAGGAATGCTTGTTGTCATGGAAATATAAGTTTATGATCTATCAAGATGATTTTCATAATAAAATGAACAAAGTATATGATATACAGTATTAAATTACCAAAAATGGTGCAGAAAAAATATTAAGTAGGAAGAAATGATTGAGGCAGAAAAGTAGACATTCTAAACTTAGAACAATAACTAAAAGGTTTTTGATGGGTTAAGAGCTGAATGGAAAGAAGAACTGAGCTACAAGTCTTTGAATAAAGAGCACCCTGGGCTCATCAGGACTCACAGGAACCCAGGAGTAATAGCATGCTCAAAGTGTGCTGGGGTAGGGGGTGATGAGATAGCTCAGCAGTCTAAAGCACCTGCTTAGGTAAGCTTAGGTTGGTGCATGGGACCACGGTTTGATCCCTGGCACCACATGCATCACCAGCCCCACCCTCAGGGTAGGATGAGCCAACCAAAAACATTGTGCTCGGGACCACAAAGACAGCATGGCCTGGTCACTGTGGCTGAGGCAGGGCAGTAGCTGAGGTAAGAGAGAGCCAGTGTCTGCAGTGCTATATAGGATTTTGATGTTTGCTCTGAGAAAGAAAAAAGTCAGCAAGAGGTCTGCAAACTCCTTTGTTAAGTTCCTTTCTCCCACTGTGACAAGAAGTGACTTTAATGGGAAAATAAATAGTGTTGTGCAATAGAAATATGCAAAAACTACCATGATAACCTTGACTTCTTGTCTGAAGTGGTGACAGTGACTGCCATGAACCATGCTAGACTTGACATGAGAAATATAGAATACACCCATACGTTAAATGTAAGGCATGGGAGAGGGAGAGACCATCAGGTGTTTGATGAATACTAAAGATTTGGCAGGAAACAAATTGGCTTGCTAGCATATTTGACAATTAAGAAATGGTGGTAATGAAGAAGAATCAGCCAGAGATTGTACTTTTCTGAAGCAAAAACTAAGAGTATGCATGGAATCTAATTCGATAGCACATTTAACGAAGGAGGAATTAATGGTCATGTAGAGTACTGAAAGTTTAGCTTTCACTGACGTTAATCATCCAACCTGCTATAGTGTTGAAAATGAAGGGGGCAGTACTACAGAGATGTGAACATGGGACACGAACCACAGCCATTGAAAGAGAACTGGGATATGGGTCATCAGGTGACATTGCAAGGGTGATGAGGATTGAGAGCTCATTTGGCTACATCGAAGTCTTGATGATACTGAAAACAAAAGTTTTGGTCAAATATAAGGAAAAAGTTTTACTGAAGAGATTCAAAAAAGAATGATCAGCAGAAAATTTGAGATAGCGAGAATAAGCAAAGCATTGGGAAAATTTGCGATACAGAAAAAAATGCATGGAAGTTATAGTCAGGAGGGGTTATGTTTCTGCATTGTGATCAAGTTTATACAACATAAAATTTACTGTATTATTTTAACACTAAAGTTAAATGACATTAAAGACATTAATATTTTGGACAGTCATCCCATTCTCCTTCAGTGTTTACATATTCTAAACTGAAATGCTGGGGCTGGGGAGATAGCTCTGTGGCGCAAGTGCCTGCTTGGTAAGTGCATGGTTATGAGTTTGAACCCTGGTCCCACAAAAAAAAAAAAAAAAAAAAAAAAGGATAAACTGAAATGCCACATCCATTAACTGTAACACCCCATACACCCCATTCTCTCCTTACCTGGTTTTTGAAAATGTCCATTCTGCATTCTGTGTATGTGAACTGCATTTCTTTGGTACCTCATATAAAGGGGATCATGCAGTGTTTCTGTCCTTGTTATGAGCTTATTAAACTCAGAATGATGTCTTCATAACTTGTGTGGTAGCATGGGTTAGAACTTCCCTGCTCTTCAGACTAAATAATGTTGCCCTGGATGTACCATGTTTTGTTCTGTCTGTGGACAGGCAGGCTATTTACACCTTTTGGCTATTTTGATTAATACTTTGATGGACATAGTCATACAAACACCTGTCCAAGTCTGTTTTTAACTCTTTTAGGTATAAAGCCTGCCAGAGTGCTCTGATCACAAAGCCGCCCTGCGCCTTTGGGTATACAGGATAAGAAGAAAGAGATACATTTCTTATAAGCTTCATGTGTCATATAAATTGAGTCTCTTATAATTTTTCTTTGATATATACCTTATATAGAATTAGAATATGCAATTTTAAAGTAACGCTCTCAATTTGATATAAAAATCAGCTTAGGGCTGGTGAGATAGCTCAGTGGTCTAAAGCGCCTCCTTAGGCAAGCTTAGGCAACCACAGGGACTGCAGTTTGATCCCTGGCACCATATGCTGTGCCAGCCCCACCCCAGGGCAGGCTGAGCCAGCCACAATGTAAATAAATACATAAATAAAGTTTTAAAAAATCAGCTTAATATGTATGTTTTCTAAGAATTACTTATATTCTGCTCCTCCAAAAATTATGTAAACTGTTTTGTGAATTTCTTGGAAATTTTGAAGTTAAATGAACAAAAAGGGAAATAGACACTGACAAAAGAAGGAAAAGAAAATACACCAACTTTCTGAATTAACGCAGGCTGAAATGGAGGGCAGTGCTTGTGTCGCAGCACGTGCCTCTGTCTCTGTGCATGTAAATTTTTTCTTTTATTTTGTATACACATGTATTTATATATTACAGTTTCTAATTTACTTGCAGTTTAAAATTTCAGTTCTAATGCCATGATTATAATGAGGAGAATTTGCCAAAAGCATATTCAAGTTGTGTTATTCACTTTTTGTACGCCTTTTTCAGTGGAGAACTTACTCTTAAAATGCAGTGATTGCCAAGGCTACAAGGCTGTAATCACCATAGTGCAGTTACCTCTTCTTTTAAAACCAACCTTTCAATGAAAGTATCAATTAAAATAGAGAAGATAACAAATGCTATGGAGAATAAATCCCTATTTTTAGGATCCATTTTTCACTTATTAGTTTATTACAGAGAGGCGGAATGGCAGCTCATGGCACTGACAGGTGCTGATGACAGTAAACAAAACTGAATCATAACCACTGGAGAATTCCACTGATTTCATTAATAATAAGTTGATCCTATGTGATCCCATCTGCTGATTGCTGAGTGTTTTCTGGTAGTTCTATATGAAATCAATCAGGAGTGCTAAGAGTCACAGTCACGCCGGGGTCCTCCGTCTGGTCTCCCCACTTGCGTCACAACATGCATTGAGGGCCACTAAGTGCTGAGCCTCATTTGAAATGCTGGATTCCATCTTGTAATTATCAGACAGACAAAAGAAAATTTTGCTCTGTGATTTGTGGATGAAATCTACATTTCGTGACTTTCAAAGAAGAATTACTGTGACATTTATTGTCAAATTTTTCACTTCATTTGTCAAGTAACTCATTTTTACCTGGAAACTGGATTTCTTTTCTTTTCTTTTTTTTTGGTCAGTATTGGTGACTGAATTAAATCTCACACACACTAGGTCAGCCTCTGCCACCACAGCACAGCTATCATGCCAGACTGGACAACAAAGCTTTTAAAAATTTGGAGTTCAGTCAAGCTCACTCATGAGAGCATTTGCACATTTTAACCAGCTATAGTTTCCTTTCAGACTGTATCTTAAGGTTTTTGCTAGAACATTATGGTTTTCTCAGATTCAGATAAACAGAAAAGTTGTACAAGACTCATAGTTGCTACCTTTCAATGCTTTAAGGATCACATGTCTTAGTAAACATGCATAGGCATAGTTACTTCATAAATGTTATGAGAAATCAACTGGCCTCACAGGGAAAGTCAGGTTAATATGTCTTGTTTTCTTTTATTTTATTTCACTGGTTGATTCATTGATTCTTTTACTATATACTGTCATTAGTATATTTTTTTCTTTTGCTACCAGGAATTGAACTCATAACTTCATGTTTGCCAGCAGGCATTGTGCCACTCAGGTACATCCCCAATTGTTATTGGTATTTTAGATATTCTTCATTATATAACAGTTCCTAGAATGGCAGGAAAATTTTAATTAGTTTACCAGACACTTATAATAATTAACAACATTGTTACTGTTAGGTCATTAAAATAAAGCATATTTTAAGAGTAGGACATCAATGATTTTCAGCTTTGACCCAAAATTGACCCTTCTCTGCTAGTAACAGCATTTTTATCATTTCAAATTACAATCAGTTAAAAAAAATCACTTTAATGATATCAGATTGGAAGAGAGCCTGTGTGGTGTGACAGCTGTGCTCTATATTTAAGCTCAGCTCAAGCTCACTTTAAAGCAGCATGTCTTTTCAGTCATGAAGCTCCTTAGAGCTGTGACATGTCTGTGATTCTGCGCATCAATCATGGTGGCAGAAAGCCGTATCCCTCCCTGCAAGGAGATGCCATGCACACAGGCAACTAGATGGGCGGCTGCATGTGTCACGTCCCACGCAGCCTTCTGCAGCTCTGGTTCTCTGTCCCTTCTTTGTGGCCTGCATGCCTCTTTCTTCTCTGTACCCTTCTTAGGGGTGTGGTCTGCTTTTCCTCGCAGACTGCTGCTGACCACACCTTTCTTTCTGTTTTCCTATTCATTTAAAATAGAACCATAGCTCTCCTTTTGTTTGTAGGATGTGACTAATATGCACCATAATGAGGAATAAAAATGGCTGAAGGTGATTAAAAAGTAGAATTTAGCTTTTCAACATACTTAAGCCTGTTTAATCTTTTAAATTTTTTTTTTTTTTTTTTTTTTACCTACTGGTAATCTTTAAGATTCATGTGGCACCTGTTATACACCTTTTATGCTTATCTATGATTGCATCCTAAACACAAATCCATCGTGTAACGAGGTTGGGTGCAAAACCTCAAGCTCTGATCGAAACTCTCAGTTTGGAGAGAACCTCCAGATTCTGAGTCATTTGCTTATTTGCTTTGCTTATTCAGTTACCCATTAATTCTATTAGATTCACATTTATTTATATTTTATTTTATTGCATTTAATTGAGCACTAGTAGCACCAGCAACAACAACAACAGTAGCACTGTCTACAGCTTTCAAGAATTTTACAATACTTTGTAAATCAAAGCTTTGGAAATCTTCCTATATAGCTTATTAATTTGTGTGTGTATTATTGAAGAATGGAAACTATCTTTCAACATTATTGGCTATGTAGCATGTGTTTCCCTATAACATATGGAAAGAGTCATAATTGAAGCAGAAAGTACTTAGGTTTTATTCAAAAAACATTTTCAGCAGTCTGCTACATAATGTAACAGTTACACTTCAAGTTTTCACAAGTGAGAATGTTATATTTTAAAACAATTCTAGAATTATAGGTAGAATCTTTTCATGGAAGCATACAAAATAAATCAAAGTTTATTTTACGTCATTGTGTGTCACTCTATGGAGATCTAAAATTTGTGGCCTAATCTATCACAGATGAATATTTTCAGTGAGCAAAAATAATACTAAGATTTGAGAGGGAATTCCTGGGAATTACAGTATTTTTTTCTGATCAAATGAAAATCAACTTTACCTATATCAAGTAGCTAAACAATATTTTCTTTTGAGATAATTTTCTAATGTTAAGCTCGAATGTGATGAGCACAGCTCCTGTACTTTTTCCTCTCTTCCTTTTCTTCTTTCTTCTGCTACTCCTTTTTATTTCTCTGTTGCTTCTTCAGGTTTGAGATCTTGAATGGATCTGTTGCCAAATTTTTGAAGTTAGAAGTTAGGACAAAGGTTAACACAGTAGGCTGAGCAGCACCATACATTCAGGCCTTGGCTGGGCCTGCCGCGGTGCCACAGAGCTTTGTCTCTGCACTGAGAGCCATTTCCCTGTGTTCAGATGAAGACTTTATGAGGAAAATAGTCAACACAGTGCATCTAGTTGAGTGTGAACCTGGTCGTGGATTGAAGCTGAATGTACTTTAGAAACAAGAAAGACAAAAGGACAAAGACTCTCTTGTGGACCTGTGTAAGGTATCTATAGTAGTCAAGTCCGTAGATATGTTGTAACATCATAGTAGTCATTGGCTTAGGAGAATTGGAAACTGGGAGTTGTTTTATAGGTATAGAGTTTTAATTTTGTAAGACTGAAAATTTTTGAAGATTGGTTGCACAAAATTATGACTATTTAATACCACTGAAATGTACACTTGAAAATAATCATTATGCTAAGTGGGAATCTAATGTAAAAATATGTGTAAATATAGGAAAGCCATTGACTTTTTAAGAACTAGCTTATTCTTCCAACTGCCATCATGAAAAGAATGCTTCAAGGAATCTCATCAACTGTTCTCATTTATCTTAAAATCTGCCAACATCTGCTATTCTATGAGGCAAGGTATTATAAATGTTTATCCTGTAAATATAAAGTAGGTTTAAAAAGAGAAAGCTTTTTGGGATAAAATATCCCCCTTGCTTAAATATGTTTGAAATCACTGGCATGGGATTGTTTTCTGAGATGGATTTTGACCAATTTAGAGGAAACAGAATCTCCAGACCAAAAACGTAAGGCAGGACAAGGAAGACAATGTAGGTATGCATAATAAGGCAACATGAAGAAATTGAGGATTTGGTTTTTATGGTTTAATTGCAATTATAATCAAATTTCAAAAATTTAAATAATACTTACTGGCAGCACTAAATGGCAAAAAACTAAGAAAGTATTAAACCTAAACTTCAGAAGTGTTTGTTTAAAAAGCATTAAAAGAAAAAAATCTAATTTCAAACTTTGCCAAGAAGGCAGTTCTTTC
>PVKN010018022.1:0-17041 GCA_004027915.1 Capromys pilorides
TAAATGTGAGGAACTGGGGCAAGGGGTGACTTTTTCCTGGAAAATCTACAGAGGGAAAAGAGAGAAAGAAAAGAGAGATAAAGAAGAAATATTTATTTTTGCTGATATCATAGGCAAGTGTGAATTAGAAGCAACTGCTTAAAGCATAGAGAACTCTTAAAGTTTTCATTTCCCGGCCATTTGGCCATTCCAAGTTTGACTTGCATTATCCAATGCAAGTGTCATTTCTCTAGTAGTATCTAGTTCATTAACTCAGGTTTTCTGATTCTAACTTGTAGGCCAGGTACAAGATGAATGGCAATGTGGGGATTAATGGCTTCAGATGGGGGTTACATAAGCCTCATCTGCTACTTGCCATTTCCATACAGGGAACTTCAGCCTGGGGGATCACAGAGCCACCTTGAAATGCCTATCATCAGAGGCCACCATGAAGAACTCTCAATAAGAAAACAATGGCAGCACTGGAGGAGAGAATGTGTGGAAGATCTTAGGAACCTCAGTAAAGGTTTATTAACGTGGAGGCAAAGCAAAGAGCCAGGCTCTGAGAACACAGAAAGGCAGAAAGTAAGTTTGATGTGCAGCAGTGTGGGACTTGGGGAATAATGAAGAGAAAGTGGACTGGATGTGGGTCTTGGGGTAGCAAGTTGTGAAGGAGGAGGACATAAACCACAGCCAGCTGTGGGCGGGAGAAACAGGAGCCATGAAGATTCATGAAGACTAAGAATGAGCTTCAGTCCCTCCTTGGGGCACTCTCTCTGCACCAGCTCTGCTGGCCTGAGTCTATAGAAGAAAAATCAGGGCTCATGCTCATAGGTTAGAAAGATATTTGGGGCAGGAAAAAGACTCAGCCATCATGAATAACTTTCCCTGTGACAGCCTCCATTTAAATACATTATTCCATGGGTCCTCACAAAGCCAAGAAGGTTGCAGAATAAACTGCCCAAGGTCACCTCCCCTGAAGGTTAAGCTAGCTGCCTACGGTAGCAGCGTAGGGAAGATCACCAGGATTCCAACCTAGGCTGACTCAGAGAGCATGTTGTTCTTACTCCCCGGCTTACACCAGGCCCACATCTCACGCAGAGGCCCGTTCTGTCCTTGGGCATTTTACATTCCTTGCCTTGCTCAGCCTCTCCTCTCTCACCTCTAGGAATGACTTAAAGTAAGAGTAAAGCCAAGATTCGGACCATCCATTCTTGTTTACCTTCACAGCTGGTATCCCGGTCACACGAAGTGCAAAACCAGCAAGGTAAAGAAATGAGAACTTGCTGAAAGGACGGAGTCCAGTACAATTAGTTAATATTTTGTAAACCCAGGAAATTGTCCAGAGGTTAAAACATAAAAATAAATCACTGCTAAACCAATGAGACATGAATGCTGAGAGGGACACAGCAGCAGGAAGAATCGGGTCTGCAGAAGCCTGTTCTTTGGTGAGAGGCAGCCCTAGGCCTGGCACCAGACACCGGCCTTCCAGTGTTCTCTCTGCCTAATGGCAATACTTGGCTGTGGATGGGATGCTGAGATCTCTGACCCACTACCTTTCTCCAGCAGGGCATGGGGTTGGGTGTGTATCACCCACTATGCACTTTGGCACAAATGATGAACTGAGCTTCTGGCCGGATGTGGACGCTGTTCTGCTTTCTATCTATGGCTTGGCTCCTTCCGTAGCTCAAGCCTCTAACACACGTTCTCTACATAAAACAAAATCCCACCATGCTTCCAAGCCCATGCCAAGCTCACCTCTTCTGGGAAGCTGTCCCAGGCTCCTCCTGCCTTCTTGACTAACTGCCTGTTTTCTACACTGCCCAGCTCCACTTGCCCCTTCTGTCATGCCAAATTGTTGGCCCAGTCAGAATCAGCTCTCTTCTCTGGCATCCGGAACCTTTGTCCTCTGTAGGTTTAGTCAGATGCATGTCCATTTCTTTGCCTTTGTTAAAAATCCTGGGGGAAGAAGTATCATAGTAATTCTTTGCATGAATACCATTTCCCTGACCCTACCCATGCCATCCTGGTTGCCTGCTCTTCTGGGGGTTCCATAGCTCTTTCTGTTTATCTGTATGTTAAATGTTGACTTCTCTCCTGTACTTCCATGGACTGTGGGCCTTTGACTAAACTGAGTTCCTTGGGAGCTCAGGGTAAGAATCTTCCTCTTAGCACTGCCAGATGTGCCTAGTCTGCAGAAGGGCTCAGCAAATGTAAGAATTCATCAGCACATGGATTTCTACAGCAGTTCTATGTGTGTGACTTTCTTGCTTGGTGGGCCATAGCATTTTAAATTTCTCTTAGCGGTTGCTCAGTGCCAAGCTTAGTTTTAACAGTGGTGATTTGGTTATGTGATGACTGAATTATCTACAGCACGGACTACTCCCAGCTACCCTGTCCCAGCCTTTAGCATGGCCAATGGAAAATTAATTGGTTGTAAAGTGCATATCTAATTACAACATTCCGCCCTGCCACAGCGATGTTCAAATGTTAATTGTAACATATGCATCTCTATAACCCACGATGGCACTTAATGCAGCATTAATGACGCCTCCCGCCCCCCACCCCAGCCCACCCCCGCATACACAAAGCTCCCTATTATCTGCCATTAAGGCAAGATGTGCTTTAAGCATAGAAGTCCTCATCCTTATAGCTTTCCACACTCTAAAACCAAACCCAGACCGTGCTTTGGCCTCAGAGCTTCTCACCAAAGAAGGACCCACCCAGACCGCGGCACGGCTAGAGTATCGTCGGGTGACAAGTTTTAGTGTCGCTAGACCGAGCAGTCTCAGAGGCTGAGGCTACCGCCCGGCGTTCCTGCACCACCCCATCTACAGGGCCCGCCATCTCCGGAAAGAAAGGCGGACTACATTACCCAGCAGGCCTGCCACCGCCCTCTTTCCTTTCAAGTCTGCACGTGGCCGGAGGGGGAGGCGGGACCCGGACGTCACTCTCCTACATTCTCTTTCCCTGTGTCAGAACCGGATCATTTTTTTCCCCTTTCCTCTACTCCCTCCCCCTGCCCGCCCCTCCCTCCCTCCGTCCCTTCCCTCCCTCCCTCCCCTCTAGGCTGGTCCGTGCGCCCGGTCCGCTCCGCAGCTAAACTCGAGGCAGGACTAGGCTCTTAGGAGCCGCGTCCCTCCCTTCCCCTTCCCTGTCCCCTTCCCCCACCCCGACGCAAGCTTGGCGCGACAGCCAGAGGCACCCCGAGGTGAGCATCCTTGGCTGCCCTCCTCTTTGAGTGGTCTCTGATTGCAGATCGATTCGGGGGCTGGGGAGGAGGGGGCTGAGAGACGCGTGCGTGCTTGTAGATAAATCCGGGAAAACCACGCCAAACAATTAGCCCCATTACCCCTCCCTACGTCTCAGCCAGCCCCGCGTCCGCACCCCTCCACTGTCCCCTCTTCCCCTCTGTAGGGGGATGCTCTCCACGATCTCGCCCCCTCCCCGGGTTTGTCCCATTCCCTGCCGGGTGCCCCGCCCGGTGGGGAGCCGAGGCCCTGGAGCTCCCGCGCGGAGGGCGGCTCGTGGGGGACGCACGGCTACAGCTCGATCCGCGCTGGAGCCGCGCGCGATGTAGCTGCTGTCATGTGCCGGGTTCCGATTAGGGAGGAGGAAGCGAGCGAGCCCAATTCCACTCCCTTTTGTTTTGAAGCCCGCATTTGCTGCATCTCGCACTTGGTCTGGTACCCGGCAAACTTGCAGCTGTGGTGACTGCGCTCCGCCAAGGTAGGATGGTCGGGGCCGGAGGCTGCAGCGCTCCGGGCTGCCGGATGGAGGGTCCCTCAGAATGTTTCTCCACGCAGCCCCTTCCCACCGTGGTGACAGATTGTGTCTGGGCAGCAGCGGGGTGTGAGTGTGCGTGCGCGAGCCGATCCCCGCGGTCTGGGGATATCTCTGGTCTAGACAGGCTGTGACCCGTCCCTCTGTCCGCGGTGAGCCTGCAGGCCGTAGGGGGCCTTGGCGGGGGGGTGGGGTGATGGGAACACAGGAGGAAACTGAATTGGCGTATCTGCTGGATGGCAACCTGGCAAATCCCTGTGGTTGTGGTTCTGTCGGCTTCTTACTTGATTACTTCTGTCGCCGAGGTGTGATCGGGCCTGGGGACTAGATACACCCAGCGGAGCAGGGGTTAAGTTGACCGGCTCTAAAAGCCTGCACTGGGTGGCGAGTGACCCTAGCGGCTGCTGGGTGGGCTCCGGCTTGGCTTCACCAGGACTAGAGCAGGCGACTGTCTCAGGCGCGGGTAGTAGGGGAGAGCGAGCGGGGAACCGTGGCTTGGGCTGCGGCAGAGATCTGGGATCCCCAAGAATCGCATGCAGTGCTTGGGTGCGACCGGAGGAGGAGACCCCAGGGCCGCGCGCCTGAGGTGGGTATTTCTCCTCTTTGACCTTAAAAGACAATCAGGAATCCAAGCCCTTAGCCTGAGCGGTGTTGGTTCTGTTTGGTTTCACGGAGTTCTCAGGGTTAGGGCTGGGGGTGTGTGTGAGCGGAAAGGGGGCGCGGCGAGTAGATGGCTGGCGGCGCCGAGCTTGTCCCCACCCCGAGGAGTGAGGCGTTGCCTCCCCCGCCCGGCTGTCTGTGTGTGTACACATCGCTTAGGCGTGGGGTGGGGGCGGGGCAGACCGCGGCGTAGGGAGACCCGCGTGGGCCGGAGTCCCTTCCCGATCGGTCTAGCAGCCCCTCTTTGCCAGCTTGGGCAGCTGTCATGTGGGTTTCCGCGCGCCCGGATACCTGGGAAGGAATCATGAGTCTCTCGGCAGAGTGAGATCCTTGGAGTCTAGTGTGCTTTGGCAGCCGAGGGGGAATTCCTCGTCCGCTGCACGGCCCCTCCTCCCTCATCCCCAAGCCCCCTCACCCCGCAGACTGCTGTGGGGCGGAGCCGCGGCCCTGCGGGTGTGGACGTCCCCTCCACCAGCGAATTGACCCTTGCACCAGAGTGGCTAGCGGGTGCGCGGCCGTTGCAGCGGGGAGAAAATCTGCACACTCTGCCCCCGCCCCCCAATTCTTCCGCCTGAGGACGTTGAGGCCCAGGTTCTGCCCTGCCGCCGAAGCCTGGGCCACCCGCAGCCCAGCCGACCCCTGCCGCCCAACGCTGTGTCTCCTCGGCTAGGAGCCGGAGCGACCCTGAGGGAGGAAGCCCGGCAGCAGCCTCGGGCTCCGCTGGAGCCTTCAACGGCTGAAAGTGACACAGCAAGAGCGCCGCCTGGCCAAGCCCGAGCGCTGGAGCTCGGGAGCACAGGAAGGAGCCGCCCGGAGCACGGAGAAGGGCGCGGCCTTCCTGGCCAGGCTGCTCCTGCCTAGCTCTGGGGCTGGGTCCTAAACCTCTGGACTCAGGGCTCCCGGCAGGCAAGGGCACCTCGAGGAAATTGCCTGGATTTCGAGAGACAGCCCAATTATAGAGGAACACGATGCCCCGACAGTAGGTGGCCAGAGTGCTCTGGGATCTGAGCAAACTCCCTTTGAGTGTTTGAAGTTGGATTCAACTTAACCAACACAGACCCATCTTCTCAGTTCCTTGTGGAACTGTCCTGCTGCATAAGGAGGCTCAGAGGCAGTAATTTTGTAATGCATTCTGGGTAAAATGTCATCTGTGATTAGCAGATTGCTGAAATAATAATGTGTTTATATGGCTTTACAAGACCGCTCCCCTCCCACCCTTGACCTCTTGTCACTCAATTTCTTACGAGTATCCTTGGAGATGAGGGTTTGTCCACCCCATTTTATAGATGAGCACACTGAGGCTCAGACCTAACTTTCCTAAAGCTTCTTACTAAGGAAAGACAACTTTCCTTCCACTGTGATTTCTCTTTGAAACTTATAGCTTGAAGTGACCACTTTTTTAAAGCTTGAGTTCTTGATTCCTTAGGAAGTTCTGAACCTGAGATGGACATGGCTTATGGTAGTATCTATTCTTTTTCAAAACACTTGATTTTGAAAATCAAGGTCACTTGAGAGAGCTAACAGCTCTCTCTCTGGGGGTGGGGCTGGCACAGCATGTGGTACCAGGGATCTAACTGAGGTCCCTGCAGTTGCCTAAGCTTTCTTTCTTTTTGCCTAGGCTTTCCTAAGCAGGTGCTTTAGACCGCTGAGCCATCTCACTGGTCCCCATTAACAGCTCTTAATTAAAGGACTAAACTGTTATCACTCATCTAATAATTGGCTGTTGGTGAATGCCTGTCGGCTGAGATATATCCAGTACACGCTATCCTGTAATAAATGCGTGTGCTATGTACATGATTCCCCAGTGCATGCCTACCTTCACATGGGTGTGTGTGTGGACTCCTTATTGAAGCCAAGGTCTGTTCTTTAGTTGCTAGCTTCATAGCCATTAGATTCAAAGTGTGGATGCCTGAGAAACCATACCAAACTATCATCCCTGTCCCTCTCCCCAAGATGGAGAACAGAACAGCAAAGACATTGCCTTCATGAATTTCTACGAGTTCATGTATTCAGTGACTCTCGGGCTCAGCCTGGAGAAATTTTAAGTTTGACCAGCTAATCTACTAACCTCTCATTTACTCACAAATATGCATTGGCAGGGACAAATTTATGTACCTACAAGCATAGTTAAGAAAATTTAACACATGGTCTCTGCCAAGTGTTAGATTCTGAAAGTGTTTTCCAGCTGTGGAGATCAAATTCCAGCAGATGCTCATTAAATGCCTATTTAGGCCAGATACTCTACTTGTTCGGGGCATGCAGAGGTGGTATAGCAGGCGTCGCATAATACAGTAACAGAGCCTACAAAAGGGAACAAATCATAAATATTTTAGAGTACTCACCCTGGGGCTCAGCTTCATACATGTTGGCTGCAAGGGTCCATAGTGCTAATTCTCTTAGAGTAAATATGGAAGGACATCTTGGAGAGAGGCTTGCACGTTCCCATTACCCTGGATTTCTGGTGCTCTAGAACCTTCCCAGTGAGCTCAGAAGCATGACCTCAAGAAGGCAGGCAGCTGATGAACGCTCACCCTGAAACTGGCCAACAGGTTCCTCTGAGTGTGAGGCGTTCCACATGGTTCCTCCCCAGCCATGATATGCTGTGACTCAGTGGAAGCTGTGGCTCCGACCAAGGTCTCACTCAGGCCCTGGCTGGGTTTCATCATTTCTGTCTTGCAGGTTTGTGCAGATGTTCTCGCAGGAGGCTGCTTTTTGTCTGTTCCCATACTCACTTTTATGGTCTTTCACATTGGCCTCCAGTTTCAGTTCAGCTGTGGGATCTGCTGCCTTTGTCTTAGGGTTATGTGCTTTATACTTCAGATCATGAAAGGGACAGCAGGAGGTAGATAGTTAGCATAGGCAGAAAAATCCTGTGCCCAGGCAGAATAGAAGGTACAGACAGCCAAATGCAGTTTTCCACAAGTCTCCAAACCTGACAATAATTCTACATAACTTACCTTTTAATGCTCTTTGGAGAGGGGCTACTGTTGTCCTCTGAGCCTCTGAGCTCAGTTGCTCAGCTTCAGGCCTATATTTTCTTCTATGTGAAGTTCAGACTGAGATGTGGACAGAACAGAATCAGAAGAGACTCATGCCTGGATCCTAGGTACCCATCTGGAGTAGGTAGGGCCTTATAGAGGTCAGAGAAAGCCCTTGGCAGAGTGCAGCAAGAAATCTTGGATTTTTATATCATCTGATCTTTGTCTTTATCAGTTATTTTATGGAAGAGAAGTTGGATCTTTTTTTCTGAAAGAGAACTCTTCAACTTGTCCTCTTTCTCAGATTCTGATAAAGCTCTCAAGTTCATTTTTAGCTTAAGGTTGCTTTCCTTGAAGACTGGGCTTTTCTGCCACGTATTTCATCATTGACATCTGGGAATGAATAGGGGCGTGTGTCTGGGACAGGTTGTGGGCCTTGGGCCTTCTAGCACTCTTGTTTGGGCCATGGCTGTCCAGCCTTGTGGGAGGGTCTTTAGTAACCTCCTGTAAGTGTCCACTAGGCTGTTAATGCATTTGTGTCTTTCCTGGAAGAGAATCCACAGGTACTGTTTGATTCTCAAGGATGAAACTGCTGACGGGGGTGGATAGTAAGGTTGGACAGGTGGTTAGTTGGCACGGAGACTAGAATACTCTGTACTTGTGTGGCTTCACAGTTTTCACAGTATTTCACAAAACTCGCTCCGTGTAGGCTGTTAGCAGAATCAACCTGTAAAGTGGTCATCATCCCTACTGTGCTTTTGAGGAAACTGAGTCTCTGTGGTTAATGACACATTCAAGTCACAAATAAATGGCAGAACAGAGATCCAAACTCTGGCCTTCAGACCTCAAACCCACTGCCTAGGGCTGGGGTAGTGCACCATCGCATTTCATTACAGTTTTGTGAGCAGAGGCCTTGAATCTTTCAGAGCTTCTTTGTATCTACTGCTGACTTGTGTCTAGCTATGCAGCCAGACCTAACTGCTGACTAACCCAAGGCTTGTGAAGGATGAAGGGCAGGAGGCAGTTTCCATAGCAACAATATATAAAGTGAGGCTGGTATGAGTTGATTTCATGGAAGAAACGAATTTGGGAGCAGGTCTGAGTGAGTAGTGGAAGAAGTTTTAGGCTGTAGCAATGGCACAAAATGGATAAAGGGAAACAGTAAGCAGGGGGTAGAATGCAACAGACCAGAGAGGCTTGGTTGAGTGTCCTGCAGTCAGTATAAGTTTATAGTCGTTGTGTTCTGTTTCCTTGCTGCTCTGGGCCCTCTGCTGGGCCCTGGGCTACAATAGCAAGCAAGGACATCCCCTGCCTAAAGGAGCCTACTACGTGGGGGGAGAAACACGCTTTAAACTCTTACATTCAGCATGAATACCACAGTAGAGGAAGGCCTGAAGGTCTCTTTACAGCAGCATGATGTTGGGTGCTGCAGTCAGGGAAGGCTTCCTAAGGAGATATCTGGCAACCAAATCTTAATGGAAGAAAAGAAACTTAGAGAAGGGCTTTCAGGGAAAAGGAATGGTGCACACAAAGGTGAGGAGGCCTGAGGCAGCTTGGCTGTGGGAAGGAACAGCAAGCTGTGAGGGCAAAGGCAAGGGCAGTGAAGCAGGCAGAGCTCGGAGCTGAGGAAGTTCTTGGGCCTGGCAGAGGACCTGGCTTTTAGCTTGCAGGTATGGGATGGAGGAAGGAACTTCAAGCAGAATAGAAGTGAGCAGCCACAGCTCAGAAGGGACAGCAGCTGGGAGCCAGGGGGGCCGGGCTGGGCGGTAGAGGCTGCACATGGTATCCAGGTCCCAGGGGATGGGCTTATTGTAACTAAGGTTGTGCACCTAGCAATGGTCCAAAGAAGGTTAGATATCAGACATATTTGAGGGGCATAGCCTGCTGTGATTGCTTGGATTTGGGGGACAAGGAGGAGCCCTAGAGACCCTGAGGCTTCTGGCCTCACTGGTGGATGAAAACCCAGGTGAGAAGCCTAGGTTGCTTGTGCAGGCATTCTGGGGCTGTGGTGCGTAGGAAGATCGTGGAGAGTTTGGTTTCACAGGCATTGGATTGGAATCAGAGACAATGCATCACACAAGGTAGAAGATGGAGTGTGGATGGGAACCCCAGCTCCAGAGCCTGGGGAAACTTCTGCTGCAGAGCACATTGGTTTGGGGGCTGCTATAAACAATAAGAGCAGACCTCTTCCTCCCATTGTCAGAAAAGTCTTTGTCATGCAGGGCTGCTCTTCAGGGAAGCCAGGCAGGATGCTGTGTCATGCTGGAGGCCCAGCTGGCAGAATCCAGTGACAGCCATCGGCTTCAGCTGGAAGCATTAATTAGGGGAGAGGAGTTTTTGTTTTTAACACCCACATTGAGCAGGGCCCCATCCTAGCCTGCTGGGGGGTGAGTATAGGGTGGGGAACATGGGAGCCTGCTTCTAGGAGCAGGTGCTATAGCTGGGCAGATGAGGCTTGGGCACAGGAAGCCACTAAAGGCTGTAACAAGCTGGGCAAAGAGTAGAATGCAAATTAGCCAGGAGAGCTCGGAGAGACCTCTGTTCAGTCTACAGTCCATTGTTCCTGTGCCCAGGCCCAGTCTTTTCACGTTTGAATCCTCAGGACCTAAAATAGCCTGGCACATAGAGGTGTAGGGTGTCAAGTGAGGCTGTTGAGGGTGGGAGGTCAGCCAGGGAAGGTGTCTATGAAGAGGTCCAAATGGGACATCCCAACACTGAGTTAGAGAACTTTCCATATCAGAGTGGAATGGTAACCTGGATACCTTCCAGCAACTGAGCACCCAGAAGTGCTGTGAAAAAATTAATATCCTTTCAAAGAAAAGCTAGGTGCACAGAATGGGAGGGAGAGTGGCAGACACGTAGAGGCAAATGGGGTGGGTCACAAATTTTGCCAGGCTTGGGCAGGGGTGATACTGAGGGGCAGCTATCCACCTCAGCTCCTGGGAGGAGGGCTGAGTCCTGTCACCACCTCTTCCAGGCCTGGAAATAAGACCAGGAACCCAAATGGAGACCCCTCTCTCAAATGGGACCTCTTGCAGTCAGGGCTTCTCAAGGGTAACAATATAGGGCATATAATTTTAAAAATTATTTTATAATAGTTATCCAAAGAGTCATACACAGAAGAGTGCAGGGACATGTACTAAAAACCAAAGGAATCTATCTGAGGGCCTGCATCTTACAGCAGTGTCCTGTATGAATTCAGCTGAAGCCCTAGAGCCCATAACAATGCTTCCCGCAAGTCCAACTAGAGGCCAAAGCCCACAACAAAGTCTCATGCTGGACTGTTTCATAGATCTGTGCTGGGAAGGCCCAAAGGTCAGTGGTGAAAGCCAGGAAGTCTGTGTCAGAGGGATGAAGGATCTGTGCCAGCAGACTGAGGAATCTGAACTGGAGCTGGAAAGCAATGCTTAAGGGAAGGACCAGAGCTCCCCTCAAAAGTACCATAGCCATCCTCAGTGACAGTGAGATCCCATGCTCCTATGAGAGTGAGTATAGCTGCATCCGCATCAGGAAAGTCAGTGCAACATGCTTCTCCAGCACACTGGACAGTGTACCGTTTCCCCCTCTGGAGCCAGGAAGTGATGCTCAAAGTAAAGACCAAAGCTCCCCAAAGTGTTCCATAGCCATTCTCAGGGACAAGATCCTGAGTTCCCTCAATCGGGAAAGCCTGTGTGACAAGTTCCTCCAGGAGAACTTAAGCTTCCTAACAGCTTTCCTTCTTCTCCAGTCCTCCTCTTATGCTGCCAACAACAACCCTCAGGTGGGTCTTCCATGCCCTGTACTGCACTGGTTCAGTTTAGCTGGGTGTGCTAAGCTGACCACCAGTTGTCAGTCTACCACACTGGTGAAGGCTTGTGTGCCCAGAAAGTGTGGGCTGGACATCTGCCCGTCAGTCCAGGTGAGTGGATTTATTGTCTTGACCTGGATTTGAGGTGGGCAGGATAGGCCCTGGAAATTAGAACCTTTGGGCCTTTAAGGTTTTGGATGTTATCTTGAGGCCTCTGAAGGAGGAATTAGCTTATAAAGTCTTGGGGCCAGCGTCCCCTCAACTGTGGGCTTGATTGAGCCTGAGGCCTTAGGAGATTGTGGGTCTCTTCTCTCTTGGCTGACTTAAATCTTCCCCTTCGAGAGATGCTCCAGGGCAGTGTGAATGGATGCAGAGGGCTCTCTGGCCTGCAGATGAGCCTGTCTGGAAGGCTGGAGCCTACTGTCCTGCTACTTGTTCAGACCCAGCCCTCACAGATGAGGCACTTCCTAAGCTCCCCATAAGGGAAACCCACACAGATTCCAACAGCTGCTGCTTATGCAGTCCACAGGCCACCACGGCCTCCTCAAGCTGTGTGTCTTCCATTCCTATAGTTCTGAGCATGGGAGGTATCTGAAAGGTTACCTGGACAGCCCTCCACCTGGTGTGGGAACTGTGGCCTGAGCAGTCCTTGGCCTACCTGGGAGGTGAGATGCTCCCACCTGAGAAGGTAGCTGGAGCTGGGAGGGCTTTTCCTTGAGCCTCGCCACCTCCTGACCAGTGCTACCTCAGGTCCTCACAGCTATCCTAAGACAATTTCTAACCCTTTCCCTAGGCTTTTTGTTTCTGCGAGAAGAGCCTCAATTGGTTAGGCTTTGACTCTGTGAGAACTAGCCAGTTTCTATCCTAACCTGCTTAGCACACAGAGAGTTCGTGAAGGTAGAAGTCGGACAAGCTAGCTGTGTGGGCACAGCCCATAATGTGAAGTTTTGAGCAGCCTCGTGCTTCTCCAATCTATGAGAGAAGCAACAGCACTCACGAAAGTCCTTCCAACATCCAGGACACCTTTCAGTGAATGAGTAAGTTACCTGGGAATTCTGTGTGGGGAGCTGACATTTAATGAGTATCGTGATATGCCGGGCTCCATGCTGGGCACTGTATGTGCCTCAATGAATGGAAGGAACTTCTGTGACAAAGTTAGATAGAGGGACAAAGATGTGGAAATTCCTAACTGTGGTGGTGATAGGGAGACCTGAAATTATTCAGAAAGAAGGTAGGTGGTTCCGTCCAAGCTGAGTGCTGACATACTTCCTGTGGTGTCTGCTTGTAGGACTTTCCCTCAGGGGAGGCAAGGTCCTAATATCACCGCCTTGGGAAGCCATACTCTTGGAGCATTTGCTGGGATAGGAATTTTGACTATGAGATCAAGAAAGTGGCCTACTGTCACACTTTAGAGTGTCCCAACCAGACTGGTATTCACAAAGTAGGTTGTTTGTGGCGTTCGAACTCACAACCTTGCACTTGCCAGACAGGCACTTGTGCCACAGAGCTATCTCTCCAGCCTCACAAAGTAGGTTTTACAGCCCAGTTTATGTGTTTCTTAGTCTGTCTACAGTGCCATAGGCTTTTCTGGACAAAAACAGGCTTCTTACTCTGGCATCTTTCTTTGTGGACAGGATGGTCTGTGTCCGTGTCTGTGTGGCCTGTGTGTTTGCTGGGTGCATGTCAGGTTATGAAGAGCACGCAGAGAGCTTGTGAAGGTAGGTTGCAGCAGCCCACTGGATGCCCAGAGGTGCTGTGCCGCTTTCTGGAGGATGCCGTGCTGACACAAGTGATGGTGCGAGTCAGGGATTCTGGGGATGCACCTAACTACCCTCCTCTCCCTCTAGACATTGTTCCTAGTTTGCCTTAATCCTTTTAACTTAATGCTCTTGCCTGTTAACATCTGGCTCAGGTTAGCAGCATCTGTGCTGCTCTGGGCTCTGCAAACAAGGCAAGATGAACGGAGTGAAGTGGACAGGGCTTGAACTCTGCCTCCCACCTGGTACAGTGGGTGCTGGGAGGGGAGCATGCAGGGTGCTGAGCAGCAGAGAGTGGCTGTGCCCGTTCTTGTCCAAGTGAGCAATCAGGCCAGAGTGCAAATGTAGGCTGATACTATCCTGCTCAAATGAAAGCTTATTGCAAGGCCCAGGCGGGTGTATGTGTGTGGGGCACACCACTACTAGTGTAGCTGTTTGTACTGCAGGGTACACAGAGGGGTAGCGGGTGTATGTCTGTCTCATATGCAAGAAATACTAGCATTTCTCTCCATGTTTTGCTGAAAAGGCTAGGAAAGAATGCGGTATCTGTGGGGACTGTAGACTTGGAAATCAGACACGGCTGTGTTTATAGCCAAAGGCTTCTACCTTATATCTCACCATGATCTCTGTTCTGTGCTTCTGTGTAGAAGTATGGAGAGATAAAAACTGCCTGGCTTTCAGGATATTATTTGGGATACTGGACTAACAGTGGTTTTAAAATTTTTTTAAAAAATCAAGGTATTTTGCTGGGGGTGCTGGTGCATGTCTATAATTCCAGCTACACAGGAGACTGAGACAGCAGCATTGCCTTGAAAATTTAGCAGGACCCTATCTCAAATAAAAAGGACAGACAGGCTGGTGAGATAGCTCAGAGGACTATATAGCTCAGAGGGCAAGCCCAGGGCCCACCTTTCTATCTGGCACCACATGCCTCGCCAGCCCCACCCCAGTGTGGGCTGAGCCAGCCACAGGGGGCCACAGAGTCGGGCATAGGGGCTTACACCTATAATCCCAGCACTGGGGAGGCTGAAAACAGGAGGATCACTCTGAGTCTGAGCTGTGTAGTGAGACCCTGTAATAACCAAATACATTTAAAAAATAAATAAATAAAAAGGCCTGAGGTATAGCATAGTGGTAGAACACCCTTGAGTATGATCTCTCACCTTGAGCAATCAAACATGCAAACAAGTATTTTAACTCAATTTTATTTTATTTTTATTTTTTAAAGTTTATTTTATTTTCTTAAACCTCATGTATTTGTCTGTGTTATGGCCGGGTCAGACTTCCCTGGGTGTGGGTGGGGTGGGGGTGGTGCAGCACAGCATGTGGTGCCTGGGATCCAGCTGTGGTCCCTGCGGTGAGCCTAAAGTTTCCGACGCATGCGCTTTAGAGCGCTGAACCATCTCACCAGCCCTTAACTCAATTTTAGAATTGGTTAATTTGGTGGATCAGTGATAAAAAAAAAAAAAAAATTAAGAGCTCATCCTGACATACATTCTGGGTATATCCTACCATCCTAACTGATTAGGACCCTTTGGGTCTTGGTAAGTTGCCCAGGCTGGCCTTGAACTTGTGATCTTCATCACATTGGCCTTTGTCTCAGGTTTGTCCACTCAGCATAGCAAGGCTGCCACTCTGCAGGCATCCTGCTCTTGTGTAACTGTATCCAAAGTCTTTTGTTTATTGGAGGTGAGGAACTTTTCTCAAAATTCACCTGCTGCAATTTTCATCAAATCTCATTTGAAATAAATAAGTCGGTAGCCCTGGCTCAGCTCTGGAGCCAATTGAGAAAGCAAGCCTGTGGCCATTTTCTACCTCATCCATAGGAAGGAGTGGTTGGATAATCCTCCCAGTGTTTCTGTTTATTTGGGAGGTGGCTTAGTTGCTTTCTCATTGCTGGGAGAAAATATCCAATACCTATACATTGAAAGAAGAAAGGTTTGTTTTGGCTCAGTCTGCAGAAGCTTCAGTTGGTAGTTGTCTGGTTCCTCAGTGGGGCAGAGGGGCATGGCCGTGGTGGCATACACTTGTAGTCCCAGCACTTGGGAGGCTGAGGCAGGAGGATTGGTGAAAATTTGATACCAACCTGGGCTACAAAAAGTAAGCTCAAGGCCAGCCTGAACTGTATAGTGAGACCCTGTCTCAAAAAGACAAAAAAACAAAAACAAAACAACAACAACAACAACAAAACCCAGGAGAAACAGTACATGGTGTGGTAGGTAGAAAGCAGTGAGATTCTTTCTTTTTATTCCTATTGTTGGTGTCGTCCACCTGGGTGGGTCTTCGCTCTTCAGTTAATCCATCACCCATAGCCAGAGCTCTGCTAAACCAATCAGTGCACTCATTCAGTGTCACATATTCATCATGATCCAGCCACCTTCTACAGCTCTACCTATAAGTGCATACAGCTTTGCTGGGGGACATTCAGATTTAAACCATAACAGGAGAGGATAAACTTTTTGGTACTAGATGATTGAACCAAGGGACTCATGCACTAGGCAAGTGTTTCACTCCTACATCTCCAGTCCTTTTTCTTTGGAGATGGAGTCTTGATAAGCTTCTCAGACTGGCCTTGAGGTAATGATCTTCCTACCTCAGCCTCCCAGGTACTGGACTTGCAGGCATCATGGCTAACAAAAGCATAATTTTTTTTTTTTTTTGTGGGACTGGGGCTCGAACTCACGACCTTGCACTTGCCAGGCAGGCGCTTGTGCCATGGAGCTATCTCCTCAGCCCAAAAGCATAATTTTTTATATGTCAATGAAAACCACTTCTGGCTCTATCAGTGACCAGTCTGTGTTCTATCACTTTACTTTTGCCATTTTAAATAATTATTACTTCTTAACCCTAAGTCCCACGCTGGAGTGTAGGACCTAGGTGTCTCACAGAGGTTGTTTATGTGGTCACAATGGATGGGTTCTGTGTTTCCTGTCCCCACCAGCCCTCTACTTTGTTGTCACTTAGCCCAGGTGGAGAACCTCCCAGAGGCATGGAGACTCACAGCTGGTAGCCTGGGCAGCAGGAGGAGACCTCCTAGGCACTGCCCAGTCAGTGGGAGACAGCAGTTCTCTTTGCAGTGGCTATTGACGGAGAGGAATGGTTTTTGGGCCCCAGCTGGAGCACAGGTGTCTTGCCAAGTGAATTCTCTTGTTCATATATTCAATATTCAGTCTCAAAAGCCGTGAGGCAGCAAATGGGGGCAGTGTAAAATGCTTCAGTGTGGAATATTTCGTTATGGCAGCAGCCCTAGACGCTGACCCAGACTCATGCTTAGGGCTTGAGTGACGTGATACTTCTACTCTGGGTGTAGGTTCTTAGCATCTTTGTGCACACACACCCAGAGGTCAGCCTCCCCTGAGTTGCTTGTGTAAGCCAGGCTATATGGCCCAGCCTGTGTGGCTCAGAGGACTCTGCTGTGATGGGCAGCAGGTGCCAGGGATGTCTATAAAGTCAGGATTGACAGGTGGTATGTCTTCTGAAGCCGTGGGATGAGCCAGTGAGAATTAGAAAAACCAGCTGTGTGTTAAGGATTAAAGTACTTAGTGAATACTTTATGTGTATTGCTTTCATTAGCCTTCACAACTTCTATTTTGTAAATGAAAACTGAGGGCACAGAGATGATAAGTAATTACCCTAGGTCATACCGCTAAGAAGTGGCATAGCCAGTTTCAATTCAGCTTTGCCATTTGAGCTTCACACATAGGGAGTCACAGGTCATGCTGGGCTTCCTTGTGGGACTTTGAAAAGGTCACCTGCCTTAGGTCTGGCACTAGTGACCTGGGAGGTGCTGGGCAAGTCACCTCAGGTCTAGATGTTTTCATTTTGGTGACCTCCAGTCTTGGGATCACATCTAAAGTCCTTCCCCCTCTTATTCTGGGGTTCCCAGTGTCCCTCCCTCTGTAATGCAGGTTTTATCGCTAGAGAAGAAAGAATCCCTGTGTCACCTCTGGCCTACACCTAAGCTTCAAACTGGCCTGGCTTGGCCAGCTCAGTTTGGCAGCTCCTTCCCTGTAAAATAATTCAGCCAGGTAGAACAGTCCCATGTAAGCCTGACTGTCCTCAGCCTGTTGGGGGAGGATGTAGCACTGCAGAAGTGT
>PVKN010018023.1:0-16978 GCA_004027915.1 Capromys pilorides
CTACAGAATGTGAAAAATATAACCTTGTATCTCTTAAGGGGCACCTGTCTACAATATGAAATTCATAAAAGAATTTTTAAAACCAAAAGATTAAAAAAAAAGGCAATTTACATTAACCATTAGAAAGGACTTTTACCTGAGCCAATCTAAGGAATTTCTTTCTGTTTTATCATATAAGGAAAGTAACTTTGTAACTTTAGTTACAAACTAAACTACCTTTAGTTTCTTGTTTGTGCTTTAAAAAAAAAGATTTCACTAGATAACTCCATAGGACACATAAATGTACACAGACACCTGTGTGAAAAAGATGTCCAACATTGGGGAAATGTTAGTCTAACCAGTGAGGTATTTATAACTACTAGGATAACTAATTTGTAAAAATGAAAACTTGGTAAGGATTTGGAGAAACATTGCTGGTAGGAATGTAAAAATGGTACAGTGTCAGTGAAAGGCAGTTTGACAGTTCATAAATTAAACACTGGGGTGTGCTGGTGCATGCTTGTGATTCTAGCATTCCGAGAGGCTGAGACACAATCCAATGTTCAACTCCTGCATGGGCAACATACTGAAACCTGGTTGCAAGATAAGGGATGTGGTTACCCCAATTAGAAGGCCCTGGCTTCAACCCATGAGTAACACTAAAAAAAAAAAAAAAAAAAAAATGAAAATTGCACGAGTCATCAATTGCATTCATAAGAGTATGTGCACACAAGAATTGAAAATATTGTGGAAACAAATAAAATACATTCTGGCATTTCATACAACAGCCATAAAAAGGAATGCACTTGATAAATGGTACAACTGTGGATAGATTGTGGATGCATGCAAAGGGTACAGAGCCAAAAGAATATACCACATTGGTTCTGTTTCAATGAGCATCAGTCTGTTGAGGCAGAAAGCACATTGGTGTTGCCAGGGACTAAGGAAAAGGGAAGAAAGGGCAGTAACTACTGGGCAGGCATAGTGTCTCCTCTTGGGAGATGAAAATGCTTTGGGATTTGAATGAAAAGAGTTTTTCAGCACTGAATATACTACAGTTGATCTTAGCCAAAAGGCTGAGAAGCAATATTACTGTAAATACTAAAAGATAATAATACATTTGAGAAGTGCTCATTTTTTTTTTTTTGTTTTGTTTTGTTTTAAATTTATTTATTTGCTCGTTTGTTTATTTTGTGGCTGGCTCAGCCTGCCCTGGTGGTGGGGCTGGCACAGCATGTGGTGCCGGGGATCGAACCGCAGTCCCTGCAGTTGCCTGAGCCTTCCCAAGCAGGCGCTTTAGACCACTGAACCATCTCGCCAGCCCATTTTGTATTATGTGGCTTTCACCTCAATAAATATGTCACAGGATAGTAATAACCAACACTTAGCACACTTTTTTTTTTTTGCGGGGTGGTTAGCCTTTTGAGACAGTTTCACTATGTACTTCAGGCTGACCTTAAACTCACTTTGTAGCTCAGACTGGCCTCAAACTTGCTGTGATCCTCCTGCCTCAGCCTCCCAAGTGCTGAGATTATAAGGATGCGCCTGGTTGCACTACTTTAGATGTGAAAGCTGTACTCCAAATTCTTCACAACTATTTTCATAACAAACGTATACTTATCTTTTATAGTTATTATTTATAAGCTTATGTTATCTCTTGACAAGCAAATGGCTAAACAGCGCAGATTGAGATTCAAAATTTAGATAATGGCCTTCCGGAATGTTCCCTTTACTATGATAGATACGAGGAGTTTAAGATGTGAATAACAGGAGACTATAAAAATGATCAGGTTTGAAAAGTAACCAAACTCATTCCTTTCAAAAATTAGGAGATAGTCAAATTGAATTGTAGACTTGGATAGTTTAATAGCCTAGTAGATGTAGCTAGCTAAAGAATTAGAGAAATGGAAAAGATAAATCATGGTGAACATAATTGAGAGATGAGAAATACAGGAAATACTTTGTCACTCAGGCTCTCACATGCTTGAGTTCCTTCCCAGGGTTCCAAACCACCTTGCAGTTTCTCCAACAATTGCATCCTTAATTCTTTTAGTGACATGGCAGTGATGCTCAGCAAGAGAGCCAGAGTTTCTTCTGTTTTTTCTGGCAAGAGCTTAGGCGTGGGTGGTGTGAGTGTAAGGACTTAGCACCCATAGGACACCACCTGTCTGTGCTGGAGAGAGAATGCTGGTGCCTGGGTGGTGGGGACCTTCATGTTACCAGAGCAGCTGTGTTACAGCTTCTGGGTGTCTCACACTGCTACTCTGCACAATGGCCCAGGTCCAGTGATGAGCCGTGCTCTTGGTGTAAGGGTTCAGACATTCAGGCCCCCCCAAAACCTCACAAGCTCACAGGTGGGATGTGAAAGGCTACTGGATCATGGAGCTACGCCTGACTTGCTGTGAAGAGATGGAAATGAGGTGGGCTATTCAGAAGAGGGGGCATGGCCTGGAAGGACTCATCTTCCTCTCTAGGCTTCTCCTTTCTCTTATCTGCTTCCAGTCTGTCTGCATGCTGTGAGCAGCTCTCCTCCAGGCCCATGAGCCTATAGTCCTGCTTTGTAGCCAGGTGATTATGAACTGAAATGTGAGCCAGCATAAACCTCTCCTTCTCAAGTTGCCACTATGGGAAGACTGTAACTAAGGTCCTTTGCAAGCTTGCAAGACCTGAAGGATGACCAACTGCATGCACTGTCCACCACCTTGCCCCCAAGGCCTGTGTTATCCTGTACCCATGAATCACCTTGTCCTTCACTGGTCAGCTTCTTATAAAAGAGATATACATTCCTTTTGTTTTTTTCTTGGCAAGTCTCCCTCATCCCTACAATACTGTTATGGTTGAGTTCTTGTGTCAGCTTGAGAAGTTCAGAAGCTTAAGCAGCTCAGCAGGCTAGCCTCTTTTTCCTCTTCTTTCTCTTCTTCCTCTTCTTCCTCCTCCTCTTCCTCTTCCTCTTTTCCTCCTCCTCCTCCTCCTCCTGCTCCTTCTCCTCCTCCTCCTCTTCCTCCTGCTCCTCCTCCTCCTTCTTCTTCAAGGATCACCTGAGCAGCTCTCCTTGAAAGAAGAGTGACTGTCTCCATTTTGACTGAGCCTGACCCTATTCCCTCGTATTGAAATGTACAGAGCTGGCTAGGACTTCTCATTATCCTTTCAATTGGCCTTAAGCAGTGTGCTTTGGTCTAGCTGAGGCGCTGGTGGTAATTTTTAAAGATGGCACACATGTTTCCCTGGTAACAGGACGAAGAGCCAATGCTCCATGGTGTCAACTGGGATCAAGCCTTGAGGTAGAGGCTATGACTTCCTGGGGCTTGAAAGATTACACATCAGAGCTAAAGCACCAGACCCCCAAAATATTAGATACTATCTCAATATCATAATGCAAATTACTTCCTTTGTATATCTCTGAATATGGCAGAGGTGAATGCAGGACTCCTACCTAGCCCAGCTCGCAGTGCTCATCTTCCCACAATTCCCTTCAGTGCTCACCTTCAGAATTCCTTTTCACAAGCCACTCCCCCTTCTCCAGTGAGTAAAGCCTGAGTGCAGCCCAGAGTCGCTCTCTTGGTTCCAGAAAATCATCTTCATGGCTAGACATAGGGCCCCTTAGCTCTCTGATATGTGTGTGTGTGTGTGTGTGTGTGTGTGTGTGTGTGTATATATATATATATATATATATATATATATATATATATGGTCTTAGTGTCTTTGTTATTGCCACGGGTTGCACTGGGAGTGGTAGATTGGAATTAATTTGGTGGAATTCCAATAACGTGGTTTTAGGATTGTAAGCTTAGACTTCTTGGGCCAAGACAAGAATCAGGAAGGGACTCTGATATTCTTCTTTTTGAGACAGGGTCTCTCACTATGCAGTTCAAACTGACTGTGAGCTCACTTTTGTAGCCCAGGCTGGTTTCGAACTCTCACTGATCCTCCTGCCTCAGCCTTCCACGTGCTGGAATTACAGTGGCTAGCCTCTTTACTTTGTACACATCCTGATCCTGTGCAAGTGGAGGACTAGGAGATGGTGTGAATGCTACACCTACCCCAGGGCAGGTAGCCTTACAATACCAGGGAGGGAATCAGGTTCACTAGTCCAGGACAGCTTGGACTTGCAGTGATACTCCTGCTTCATACCTCCTGAGTATTGGTATTACAGATATGTGTCACATCTTAAGATATTGACAAAGAATAAACAAGAAATAGAGAAAATGATTTTTTTAAATGACAACACCTAATTTTCCCTGAAATTGTTAAGGAACCTGAGTTACAGGGTAAACCCACTAAAGTCCAAACAGGAGACAGAGAGAAAAATCAGATCTATCTTGAAGTAACTACAGATATGAAAGAAGAAACACAAATTTTAAAGCTAGTTAAAAATAAAAACAAGTAGATTACCTGTAAAGAAACAACAAAGAAATTTACTGAAGAGCAAAAGTGAAAAATTTCTCGACAGAAACCATAGAAACAGCATAATGGGTTACTGTCTGCCAAGCCCTGGAATTCTACAGCCAAGACAAAACACCTTCAAGCAGAGGGGCAACTGGCATGGACATCTGGCTTCTCTGCCCACTGTAATATTATTTGTGCAACATTTAGAAGAGGCCAAATAAAACCATAGTGACAAAAATCAGGATGGCAGTTCCCTGGCATGGGGTCAGTATCTCTGGATGCAACTTCTGTTCTGATAGGGCTAGTGATTGTACACGGATGCAAATTCACCAGGACTCACTGAATTCTCTGTGGCAAATCTGAATGTTATGTCACCTCTTTAAAAAACAATAAAGCAGAGCTGGGTGCGGTGGCACATTGCCTTGAATTCCAACACTCAGGAAGCTAAGGCAGGGCTGTAGCCAGGGCTATAAAGTGAGCTTAGGGCCCACCTGCACTGCACAGAGAGACCATGCTTCAAAAAACTAAAATAAATGAATAAATACATAAGGCAAAGTGAACTGCAGAGGTTTAAGTTTGGGCTGCGAGCATAGCTCAGAGTAGAGTGCATGCTGTGGCATGCCTGAGTCCCTGGGTTCCATCTCTGCCACTCCCAAAATAACCACTAGAAAAAGCTTAAAGGAAACAACAAACACACATCAGTTGGAGAGGACTATGGTAGCAATTAAAAGAATCTTTTTTGGGAGAGTAAAGAAAATGACTGATTTTAGAATGTAGTGTAGTTTGGGGCTGGGATGTAGCTCAGTTGTTAGGTGTCCAGCATGTAAGGCCCTCAGTTCCATAACAGGCCATACCAAAAAAGTATTTTTCAGGGTAAAAAGATGTGTCTTCTTAGTTGGGCCTGGTGGCATGCAAAGCAGGACAATGCCAAGTGGCAGCACAACACAAAGTTTGGGCCCAGCCTAAAAAAACCTAGTGGGGTGGCAGAGAGAGCAGTCTAAGTGCCTGCCTAGGCAAGTGTAAGGACCCAGGATTCAATCCCCTCTACTACATGCCATGCTGGCCCCACCCTAGATATGCTGAGCCAGCCACTGAGACCTGGTGTGGTTGTGCACACCTGTAATCCCAGCACTGAGGAGGCTAAAACAAGAGGATCACTATGAGTCTGAGCTGCATAGTGAGACCCTGTACCAAACACATTTAAAAAGAAAAGAAATCTAGTGAGTTAGCAAGATGAGAGTATGGGGATGTAGCTTAGTGCAAAGGCACTTGGTTCAATCGTCCTCAGTCCCCAGTACCACACACACACCCCTTTACAAATTCCAAGTAATAAGCACAGAAGGGATGAGGGATACAGGAACGCTTGCAGGACTCTGGAAAGGGCCACAGATGAAAGCCAACACTGCAGAAGTGCACAATAGGGAGGAGATATTCACATGAGCTCAAGCGGTTTCCCAGCCCTCTCATTTGCTGACCACAAAGGGATGCACAGCCATGTCAGGTGGAGGTCCCTGGCAGTCACCACCTCAGACACATGTATGGTGTCCGTGTCACCAGTGACACAGCTACATTCTCTGCATGGCAACACCTGAGGGTATTGCATCTCTGTGCCAGCCTTACAGGGATTGGGATTGGTGACCTCCATCGAGATGTGCAGAACTGCAGACAAACCCAGATTGAGACACTACTAGATAACTAAGGATGCTCTTCAAGGTATTATTCTAAATGCCAAGGACAGACTGGGAATGTGTCACAGATTGGAAGAAACTGAGCAAGTGTGACAAGGCAATGGACTATAGTATCCTAGATCAAGGGCCGGAGAGATAGCTCTGTGGCACAAGTGCCTGCCTGGCAAGTGCAAGGTTGTGAGTTCGAATCCTAGTCCTGCCCAAAAAAAATAGTATCCTAGATCAAATCCTCCAGTAAAAAAAGAACACCAATGGAAAAAATGGGTGAAATCTGAATCAAGTGTGTAACTTAGTAATTGAAATGGTGTTGATGTCTTGGATTTGATTGGTTTTCTGTGGTTATACATATGTTAATTAAGGGAATCAGTGTATGACCTAAAGTATATGCTTTAAAAAAAAATAAAAACAGAGTCTTGCTATGTAGTTCAGGCTGGACTTGAACTCACCATGTAGCCCAGGCTTGCCTCAAACCTGTGTCAGTTCTCTTGCTTCAGTCACCTGAGTTCTGGGATTTCAGGTATTCACCACCACATGCAAACACTGGTGCTAATTTGTTCTGTAAGACCAAAATGATCTGAAAACAAAAAACTCTTATAGTGTAAAAGAAGGACACATACCAGGAAGAAAATAGCACTGAAATTAGAAGAGAAGAAAGAGGCTAGAGGGGGAGAGCAGAGGTGCCCAGAACATCCCAGCGAAACTGGGCAGAATGGAAGGCACAAGATGTAGGTGAAAATTCAGACAGGTCAGGAGTGAGTTTTAGAGGAATGGGGCTAAATTATCCAATTAAAGTACAAATTTCAAATAAAAAATAAGATAATAATAATAAAAAGTACAGGGCCAGGAAGGTAGCTCAGCACCTAAGTGCCTGGCTGGCAAGCACAAGGTCTGGAGTTCAATCCTCAGTACTGCAAAATAATTAAGTAAATAAAGCTAAAAGTGCAAATTTCCAACTGAAGAAAAAATTACCTTTGTTTTGTTTATTAGCCATAAAATTATAAGTTGACAGCAAAGTGAAGTGGCAGGAGAACAGCTGTCCCAGAAACCTCTGTCTCACATGTGTAGCCATCCCTGTCAGCCTCCAAGTACACCCATGCCGCCCAGGCCAGCCTTTAACTGCGGGGCTTACACTTACACATTCTCCTGCCTGGGTCTCCTGAATAGCTTTTGTTTTTTACTTTGCTCTGCATCCCATTAAATCACTAAAATTTCTAGAAAGAGTTGAGACTCAGGATCCTCCTGCCTCATGCTTCTAAAGTGCTGGAATTGCAGGCATGCACCACCATGCCTGCCTTACTCAGTGTCTTTGGCAAGGCAGATGTTTTTAATTTTAAAAGTCCTAGCTTATCAATCATTTCTTGCATAGGTCTTGCTTTTGCTGTTGCCTCTAAGAAGCCACTGCCATATCCAAATTTCTCCCATGCTAGATCCTAGAAATTTATAGTTTCGCATTCACCATTTAAGTTGATAATATGTTTTGAATTCATTTTGAAGGGCGTAAGGTATCTATGTCTGGATTCAGTTTTGGTCCGCCTTCATTTTCTAGGGGAGTTTCAGGCTTACATTCTAATTGAACTAAAGTTCCATGTCTCTCCTGCCCCAAATAGGCAGCCTCTTCCCAATCACAAAACATACCAGAATACATGTCACAGATGATGGCATCACATACCATCACCACCCCAAGTCCATGCTTTACATTAAGCCTTGCTCCCTGGCTTGTTCATCCGGGCTATTTTTTTCATTTGTATATTTGATATGGAGGTGCTGTTGTTCTGGCATCATTTGCTAGGAAGATCACCCTTTGTCTACTGTTATGTCTTTGGGGCTCTGTCAGCTTAATGAGTCAGCCCATTACATCTGTGGGGGTCTATTTCTTGGCTCTCCAGTCCCTCCCACTGATGTATGTATGTATGTATGTATGTATGTATGTATGTATGTATGTGTGTGGTACCGGGGATTGAACTCAGGACTTTGCACTTGCCAGGCAACTGCCTATTGTACTGAGCTATCTTCCCGGCCCCCCACTGATATATTTAATCTTTCATAAATACCACACTGTCTCAATTGCCATAGCTTTATAGTTAGTCTTAGTCTCATCATACGCCTTGATTCAGGAGCTGGGTATCCAGTTATCACTGCATATATCCTGAATGTGTGTTCTTAGGGCCTTACAGAGCCAGGACCTGACAGACCAGGACTTGGTGGAGAACAAGCAGGGTACAAGGCTAGCTGTGGCCAGTCAAGTCTCTGTGTATCATATTTCTGGCCCTGCTGCCTTCCCTCCTGGGCCTCTGTGTGGGAGTTCCCAGGATGAGACCTCTAAGGTGGCCTCATTGGGAGGGAAAGGAGAGACAGGAAACCTTGAGTTTCACTTGTACTCTCTGCAGCCAGCCCAGGCCTTTCTCCTGTGCTCCCAGTGAAGAGCAGAGCCTGTGCTCACGGCTCCTAGATGATACAGGCTCTTGTCTGTGCTGACCCCTGGGCCTTGACCAGTAAGGGACGGGGATGGATATATATATATATTATTGAAAGCTATACATAATGTAGGAGTGAAGAACTTGAAGTAGTGGGCTTTGGCTCTGTGCGATGTTGGGATGGTGCAACAGCCCTGGGATGGTGGGCGTTCTGCCTCAGTCACTGTCTCTAGGCTGTGAAATCTGTACCCTGCTTTCGTGTAACAGAAGATTCCTCCGTAGCCCTCAGTATACTTCAGTTTCTTAGTTATTCAGGTCCTGTTCCAATCTGGTTGCTTCTGTCTCTTAGAAACTGCTGGTCACTGAGATGCATATTCTAAGAACCAATCCCCAATTGACATGCCATTCTGCCTCTGTACTTGCTTCCTGTGTATCCTATTTAAACCCTGGACCACCAAAGATCAGGGCCTGGTATTCTGGGAGTGATCCTGATTGGTGTCCATTGATATAAATACATCTTCCTCCAAATCCTAGGTGCCATTTTGATGTTTGTGCTTGCCGTTGCTTCCAGAGTACTTCACCCCTTGGGGGTTTAGGGTCTTGGGAGCAGAGAAAGATGAGGCTCTGGTAAAACCCCAGATAATTTGCTTAGGTAGGAAGGACAGGTACTTCTTTTTGTAGTTGTTGTTTGTTTTGTTTTTGTTTTTTTGGCGGGACCAGGGTTCAAACTCTTGACCTTGCACTTGCCAGGCAGGCAGGACAGGTACTTCTGAGGACAGCTCTTGTGCAGAACAGTCACTGGCACCTTGTGAGTGGGTTCTTTCTCAATCTCTTGCAAGAAGTGTAAAGGGAATCAAAATACATGGTGTTTGTGTTTCTAAAAAACTCACTACAGTAGAGGATGCGTGGCCATGAGTCCCCCTTTGCTTCAACATGCTTGTCCTGTGGATCTTGCCACTTTCTGAAGCAGCTCTGGAATTCTTTGCCCAAGTGCCTTTATGAAGTATGATTTAAAAAAAAAAAAAAAAAACAGTGAATGCTGCTACCAGCGCCATCCAACAGCAAGTCAGGCTTGTAAAATCCCGCAACTGTGTCGTTTACCTTATCCACTGGATCTGGCACTATGAGACATCTCTGGCTGCTCCCCAACAATGGAAAGGAAACATTCTGAATGGTTCAAGACACTGAGGCAGCCAAATGGTGCAACTAAAGACACTCACATTTTGTAAAAAAGTGTTTAAAAATGTGCCATACTTTTCATCAGATTGCCCATGCAGGGTTATTTCCCCCGCTACAGTCTTAAGGGGTGAACTTTGTATAACTCGTAGGGGGAAATTCCTGAAAATACAAAGGAACTCTAATACTGGGTATACAGATCGGACTCACCACTCACCCCTGGAACCATCTGTTATAGCTCCTTGTCCTGCTGCTGAGGTTCCACTGGGTCTGTGGCCGATGGTGGCTGTGAGACCCGTGGTCACCTTTTGTTCTGGCTGAGGCAGTACTTCACCCTAGGACTCCCACATCTCAGGAAGGTCCATATGGCTGCTATTGAGAGTATTTGACTTTTTTCCTATTTTCAGGGAAAAGGGGCTTCTTCCAAGCTCTGGATGTTCACAATTGGCAGCTTGGAGTCTATTACTTCTGTGACTCAGTGTGTTTTTTTTTTTTTTTTTTTTTAAATAAAATGTGTTTTTAATATTCCAAATAAATGAAATTTTTGCTTTTTATTATTTCTAATTTTATTACATGATGATCTGAGAATGTTGTTTTCTACGTTGTCAGTTCCTCTGCATTGAATTATTTCTCTGCAGCTTGGCACAAGATCGGTTTTTGTCAGTGTCTCAGGTGATCTGAAAAGTACAGTGTCAGGTACAAAGAGGCCTTTCTGCTGCTCAGATATGGAAGTTTTAATTGCACCACTCATAACTCAAGCTCTGGGCCCACAGGCTGATCACCATTCCACCTCCTCATCCCAGGTAACCCAAGGATGGTGACAACAGTATGACAATATGACTTTTCTTTCTCAATCTGAGTCACTGAAAGATAGATGTCCTTACAGCATCAGAGATGTTACAGTGTTGAGTGAGTTTCTCAAACACTGAGCCCAGGACATAAAAACCAGCCTGTAATTCCAGCAGGAGGAAGGCTGAGGCAGGAGGATCATTGTGATTTTGAAAGCTAGTATCTTTATCTGCTGTTCAGTCTCCAGATCTCACAGATATTTGCTTGTTTTCAGGTGATTTTTTTATTTTTATTTTTTGAGACTGGGTCTTGCTATGTAGTTTAGTTGGCCTTGAACTCACTAAATAGCCCAGGATAGCCTCAAACTCACAGTGATCTTCTTACCTCAGTCTGGTTCAGTTGAATTTATAAGTTTATTCTCACAACCACTGGAAACATTTTTGTCTCCCCTGTGGTTTGGGATCTGCCTATAGTTGGGGACTGAGATGGAGAAGGGTCTCTTTTATACTCGTCCATGCTCAGGGTCCTGCTTTTTTCTCCCAGGCGGTTGGGACATCAGTGAGGGATATGGGGCTTCTTTGCTGTTTCCCTAGGCAACCAGTGTCCCTTCAGCTGTAGGGAAAGTCACATGTCCCTGACCTGCCTCACTCTAGTGGTGATCATAGCTCCTCTACTTTCTCTCCTTGCAGTAATAATTGGATTTTCAAACTCTATGGGACCTGAGCATGTGGGGGCTGCAATACCAGCACTTGGAAGGCTGAGGCAGGAGGTTGGGGAGTTTGAGGCCAGTGTGGGCTACACAGTGAGATCTTGTCTCAAAACAGAACAAAGTCTCTAGTGGATATTTCAAGCTTTCCAAGCATTTCCATCGAAGGCTCTGTATTTTGTCACTCTTTCTGGGGTTAGGCAATCTTATGACCTCAGCACCTGGCTGGAGCTGAGGTACCTTGTCTCCTAGCCCCAACCTCCACCAGGCCTTCTGTTGGATCTTCTCTCACTACAGATGACTTCATCTGATGGTTTAGTTTTTATGGCTAGCAAGATCCTGGATCAAGAGAGCAGTTGGCCCCTTCAGAACCCTACCATTTTCAGGTTAGAGAGACAGCTGACACCCAAATAAATAGCAAATGGCTATTCCACACACATTCAAACTCTGTTCTTGTAACTCTTGTTATTTTCTTTGGCCTGAAGCACCCTTGCCATGGCATCTGTGATAACTGATGGGCTCACCAGCCTTATCCTCTTAGAGATGAAGAATAGTATAGTCATTCAGTGGTGTGGTTTAGATCTAAAAGTCTGGAGATGAGGCTCTCAGAAGGGGCTGGATTGTGAAGGTTAATTCATGGAAGATCAGTGCCTGCAAGAGACTGAGGAACCAGCAGACTGTGATGGAAACTGGAGGACAGGCTTGGATGCAGGGAGAGGGCATGGGTGTGCTTTGTCCTTGGTCCCTTTCTCCGGAGTTCTCTCATCTTCTCTGCTTCCCATCTACCAAGAACCGAGCAGCTCTCCTCCCTGTGGCCTCTGCCATGCTGCTGTGCTATGGAGCTGACCGGAACTGACATCTCAGAAACCATGAGCTGAAACAAGTTTTCCCTCCTCTTGGTGGATTCTCTGGAGTACCTGGTCACAGAGACAAAGGGCTGGCTAACTGAGTTGATTGAAGGCCCTTGGGGCCTGCGGGGGAACACAGGGACCCCTAAAATGTCACGTGACCTCTGTAGGCTCTGTCTGTTTCTTTAAACCATGAGATGATCAAGTGTCCTAAACTCAAAATTTGAAAACCATGAAATGAGATGATCGAAGTGGAACTGTGTATACAATACAGATTTACAGATACCCATGTCTACTTTTAAGATTATATTTGGTGTCAGGACTTTAAAGTACATTAAGTTGAGTAGCTTTATGATTCCTTTGAAACTGACATTCTTGGGCCAGCAAGATAGCTTAGCAGACTAAGTGCCAGCTTAGGCAAGTGCAGGGACCCGGGTTCGACCCTTAACACCACATACTGCTCCAGCCTGCACTAGAAGTCTGAGCAGCATAGTGAGGCCTTGTACCAAATACATAAAATAAAATAAAATAATAAAATAAAATAGATATTCTTTAAGAAAATCATGGGAAAGATTATCTGATAATAAAATAAAAGCTTCATTATTTCATCTATGACAGTTGCAATTTTAGAGAGTCCATAGATTAGTGTTTTGGTTTTTCCTGGGTGCTCCAGGGTAATCTAAGTGACCTCATAGAGGACAAAAGGAGGAATGGAAGAAGAGATGGCCATATTTTGGTTTTGCTTTCAAAAGATATTTCTCTTAATCATTTTCTATTTTCTTTTTTCCTTGAAAGGGAGAATCTTGCCATGTTCCCAAGATGGCCTTGAACTCGTAATTCTGCTTCAGCCTCTTGTACAGCTGGAATTAAGGAGCGAGACATCACATCCAGTTTAAGCACTTTTTCATAGAAAACAGAATCTAGCCACTTCGTGAATTGTCCTGATTATGCTAAAGGGAAAGTGCCTTCCCCCTTTCTTTGTCAGCATTACTCTCTGGTCTCTCCCAAAAACGCAGGACGCGTTCTGAGAAGCACTCTGGTACTTGGACACTCGCCCTGCAAAGGGAATGGTCATCTCAACGCTGGTGACGTCCTACTGCACAATCTGGGCGCAGGGCCAAGCTGTGGATGTGAGCCCAGCCTGGGGAGGTTTCTTGGGAAGCAGAGCTGTGTGATCCGCCCTGCGGAGGCAGTGTCTCCGGGGCACGGAGCCCAGGAGCCTAGAGCCAGACCAGACCACAAAAGACAGCACCTAGCACCCAAGTAATTACGACTGTGTTTAATGGGAGATGATTCCTATGTGGGAAGGTGCTCAGGCGGAGCAGTACCCTATAGGTGACACAGCCACGCAAGACAGTGTCCAAGGGGACATTGTGTAGGTAGGATGGTTCCCCATGGGCAATGGTACTCTTGCAGGACTGCTGCTGTTCCCCACAGGGGACGGTGTCCATCAACAACCGCCTGGCCCTTGCCTGGATGCGCACTCAGCGTTCTGCAGGCTGAGGGCCCGTGGGCACTGCATGCCATGCCCTAGGACGACCTAGACTCTGCCTAAGCCCGGGTGGGTCCACGCTCAGTTAGGGTTGTGGCCCTTGCGTCTCCCAGGGGCCGAAACAGGTTTCCGGGGCCGACCAACTCGGGCTGAGCTCCACCCTTGCCGCCAAGGGGCGCCCAGCCGGACAGCAGGCGCTGGCCTCACCAGACCGAGTCTGGGGCGTGGTCGGAGATGGGGCGGGCCCGGTTCCAGGGGGCGTGTCCTAGGCCTGGGGGCGGAGCCGGATCCTAGAAGGCAGGCTCTGCGGGTTGGCCGGTCCCGGGGCTGGTCCTTGAGTGGGGCGTGTCCTGCCGGTGACCTAGGTGGCCGTTACCCAGGGTTCTGGTGCTTCCGATATGAGTGAGAAGCTGCTCCAGCTGCTCCCGCTGCTCTCACTGCTCTCACTACTTGCTCCCGGCCAGGCGGGCCCCACCGCGGGCGCGCAGCACTACATCCTGCAGAGCGGCTGGTGGGTGCACAATGGGAACGGCTCGTTGGAGCTGCCGGCGGAGGTACCTGGCTGCGTGCTCGGCGCGCTGCTGCAGCGCGGCCTTGTGCAGGTACAAGGGGCCGAGACCCGGTGGCGCTGCAGGCGGCGGCGGGGACAGGGTGGTGCTGCAAGCGGAGTCGGGGTGGGGCGGTGCGGCCGACACCCTCCTCTACCCAGGACTTCAAGCAGAAGGAAATGATTGTGGCCAGGCGGGCGTGTCAGTGCAGCCAGGTAACACACTTCATCTTGGCCACTGTCTGCGCCCACTGTGGGGGTCGTGGGCTGTGCTGTGCTCGTGGTTCTTGCCTTTATCACGTCTCTGCGGAGCAGAGGATCGTATCCGATTTCGCAAGAGTACGCAGTTCCCTTAGCGCCGATCCTTCCTGCGGCGCACCGGGACTTCCTCCTGGAGCACTACGTGGACCTCAGGGAGCATCGATCTAAGTGCTGCACGCGTGGGGCTGGCGGCTGGGAGCGCTGCGCTTCTGGTGGACTTATCAAAAGTTGTTGCGCAGCCCTGACGCCCCTCCCCTTGGTGTGCATCCGAAGGAAGTAAATGTGCACAGTGATAGCGAGCGCTGTCTAGAACTTAAGTGCTTTCTCTTTAGTGAACTGATAGTTTTAGTCTGTAAAACAGACTAACAAGTGGTAGATTAAAAGAACATTTTAATGTAGTGGGAGTAAACCAAGTGAGAACCCCAAAAAGAGCGAATGGTAAGGCTTGAATACCCCCTTCTTAAGGTCAAGGGAAGAAGAGGTTGGAGGCAACCTGAGAAGAGGAAATGACCTTTAAGGGAGATGGAGAGAGCAGAGAACAAAGAGTAGTGTGGTACAGAGTTTACCTGAGCTCTGGGTGCAGATGAAGTCTCATCTTTGTCCTGCTGGTTGATCTTGTGGAGGATCCAGCATCCAGGTAGACGGGGAACTTCAGGGCAGGCCCTGTCCTGCTTTTGGTGGGCAAAGAAGAGCAATGAATGGGGTGACAGTAGAGCTGGGGGCAGAGAGAGAGGGGGAAGAGAGCCAGCTAGACCTCAGTTTTCTTTTGGGTATGGTTTTTTGAGCCCAGTAGGTGTCTCAGGGAGTCTTTTGTGCTCCTGTTATTCATGAGGCCGAGAATTACTCCATGTGCTGATAATAGGAAAGGCCTGAGTCATTTTCCTTGGGTCTGAAACAAGGTACCAACACCTGCATGCAATTTAAAGACGCAGTGGTACATTTTACTAGGTGGTTGGCTGGTTCCACAGAAGAAACAGCATGCAGAAGCACCTATGGAGGAGAAGCAGCTCATTTCAGGTGGCAGAAAGCAGAGGGGCAGGGGAGGAACTGCAGGGAGACAAATGCTTCTGGGTCAGTCCACAGTAACTGCCCCAAACCTCCTGGCAGAAAGGCAACCATATTACCCCACAGTGGAGTCCTTTTCTAAAACCCTGACCTATGAGCACAGGGAACCTTTGGGGAAAACATTCTCAATGTACACCCTAATGGGCCTCACTTTCCGTTCTAGTTTAGTGAGGCAGAAAACTTCACGAATCATTGTATACTGGTAATGTAGGTAAGGAGACTTCTTTAAAATTAGGAATGTGCTCAGTGTTCCTGTGCAATTTCTCACGAGTGTGTTTTGGAAAGATTTTTCTTTTTAAAGCTTTGCTCAACATGATAAATGAGAAAATTTGGGCTGGGGAGATAGCTCAGTAGAATAAGCTCTTGCCTTGCAAGCACAAGGGCCTGAGTTCAATCCCTGGTTCCACAAAAAAAAAAAAAAAAAAAAAAAGGATAAATGAGAAAATATACATGAATAAAAAGGAAGATAAAGAGAGATCCCCCACTATGCTGTCATTCCCCTACTCCCCCCCCTCACACACACACTGAGAGGTCAAATGAGACTATTTTTGTATTTTTCTAGGGAAGAGTCTACGAGGTGTTTAGGGTCTCACTACTAGACTGGACTCACAGTGATCCAACTGTTTGCAGCCTCCCAGGAGGTGAGAGTATGGGTGCGCGCCACCGCTCTCAGCCTCAGTTTCAGCCTGAGTGCACTCTTGGTGTGGGGCTGGCACTGCAGGTCTGGGGTTGGAACACTTGGCCCCTGTACCTGCTTGCAGGTACTTTAATCTGCTGAGCTAACAATATTAATTCTACTCATCTATGAGTATGGGGATTCTTTCACCCATTCTGGTGTCTTCAAATTCTTTCTTCAGAGTTCTGTAATTTCCATTGTAGAGGTCTTTCACCTTCTCCATTCCTAGTTTTTTTTTTAATTTAAAAACTTTTTTTTTTCATTTTTAGCTATTGTGGATGGAAATATTTTCCTGATTTCTTTCTTAACTCGTTATTGGTATATAGAAAAGCAATTTTTAAAATCTTGATTTTGTATACTGTTAAGTATATATCTTAAGATCTCTTTCTAAAAATTTATTTATTTATTTGATTCAGGGTCTCACTATGCAATTTGGATTCATAGTGACCCTCCTGTCTCAGCTTTCCTAGAATTAGGATTACAGGCATGTGCCACCATGCTGAGTCTCAGTGGGCAGCTCAGCGCACCTTGACTTCCAGGGCTGGCATGGCATCTGGTACCAGGAATCTAACCCAGGTCCTTGTGCTTGCCAGGCAGGCACTTAGACCACTGAACTATCTCCCCAGCCTAAGATCTCTGTAACTTGTTGCATATTTTCAAAAATTTTGTATTCATTAATTTTTTTTTTTTTTTTTTTTAGACAAAGTCTTGCTATGCAGTTCAGGTTGGCCTTGAAGTCACTATGTATCCCAGGCTGGCCTCAAACTCAGCAATGATTTTTCTGCTTCAGCCTCCTAAATGCTGACATTATAGGTGTGTGCCACCACACTTGGCTCATTGATGATTTTTTTTTTTTTTTGTCATGTAGGTGCTTTAACATTTCATATATTTAAATATCTGAAGGTTTTTTTTTTTTTCGTGGTGGTATCTGTCTTTGGTAGTTTATTAGTC
>PVKN010018024.1:0-17048 GCA_004027915.1 Capromys pilorides
TGGGATTATGGGTGTGAGTGCTGCTGGGATTATGGATGTGAGTGTGACTGGGATTATGGGTGTGAGTGCTGCTGGGATTATGGGTGTGAGTGCTGCTGGGATTATGGATGTGAGTGTGACTAGCACTATGGGTGTGAGTGCTGCTGGGATTATGGATGTGAGTGTGACTGGGATTATGGGTGTGAGTGCTGCTGGGATTATGGATGTGAGTGCTGCTGGGATTATGGGTGTGAGTGCTGCTGGGATTATGGATGTGAGTGTGACTGGGATTATGGGTGTGAGTGCTGCTGGGATTATGGATGTGAGTGTGACTGGGATTATGGGTGTGAGTGCTGCTGGGATTATGGATGTGAGTGTTGCTGGGATTATGGGTGTGAGTGCTGCTGGGATTATGGATGTGAGTGTGACTGGGATTATGGGTGTGAGTGCTGCTGGGATTATGCATGTGAGTGTGACTAGGACTATGGGTGTGTGCACTACACCCAGCCTGGGGTGGGTAGCCTGAATGCAGCATAAGGGAGGCAGACCACAGACTTACTCTCTGCTGCCATTGTTGCTGCTGCTCCTCCATTTTGCTTTCTGCGCTTTGCTGCCACCGCCATCAGCTGCCACCGCCCGCCATGTGCCGCTCTGCCTTGGAGCCAGCTGGCCCTGGCCTGAAGCCTCCAGCAACTGTGAGCTACATAAAACTTCGCTTCCCTAATTTTGAGTGTTGAGTGTCCCAGCAATGAGGGAAGAGTAACTGAGACAGCTGGATTCCTCCGTGGTCCAGACAAAACAGCACTCCACATACAGGGAAGCAAGGGAAGCGGGCTTGGGGTGGATCCAGCCGCACCCTCGCAGAGCCACCAGGAGACAGATGCATCCACGGGGCCCTCCAGCCACGGGGCAAGGGCCACTGCTGTTGTCCTAGGGGGGCAAACTTGGCTTCTGTCCAGATGGCAAGGGTCAGTGACCAAGGAAGTTCCTGGGGGAAGCGGCCACTTTGAGGCAGGGTTTCCCGACGTGCTGACAGATTATTTCAATGTGCGTCCAGCGAGAGGTTGCTGTTCACAGCAAACGACCAGAAGCAGTGGGTCGTTAGGCGCAGTGCTAGAGGCGCGTCGGCCCTGGTGATTGTGGTCTAAGGGGAGGAGCCAGCGCAGGCCCCTGCACTGCGTAGCTGCCTTCCACAGCAAGGGAAAGAAAGGAGAACATGATGCATGTGCCATGGCACAGAGGGCAGGGAGACAGGGCAGGACCCCAGCATGCTGAGGGCAGAAATGAGGTGGGCAGAGGGGCCCGAGGGGCAGCGCCCCCGGAAACCAGCGGGAGAGCAGCTCAGGACAGCTGGACCAGCAAACAGGTAACTAGGCAGGGGACTTGCCGAAGCCAGAGGCTGGACGAAGGTGCCCGTTCTCCCCATGTGGCTGCTGTGTGCATTAAATCAGGACCAGCGAGAGAGAAGTGCAATGCTCCCTAACGGATAGAGGGAGCCCATGCCCTGGGAATTTCAAGGAATAAGAAGGAGACCTAAGAAAAGGAAAACGAAAAATTGAGAAAGTAACAAGCTTACAGCATTTGTCACAAAATCAGTATCTTTCATTTTTAAGTGACAGAACAGTTAACGAGGCACCACACTTATGACAAAGAACAGAAAACTTGGGAGTAAACATTGCCAGCAAACAGCGTGCAAAATCAGTAGCTTTCATTTTTTTCCACCCTCGAAATTGCTAGGAGGGGGACAGAATACCATGTTCTTGAATCAGTCTTAGCGTCACGATGTCAGTGTCCCCTGAGGTAACATAATTTTAATCTATTTCCAATGAAATTCCTGTCACATGTGTTTGGCTGGAGTTAGAGACATCTTTGCTGGGAAGGGGTGATAGTTCAATAACCATATGGAAATTGTAGTTGGACCTACTGTGAAAACGGCGCTCCAGGAAAAGTGACGCATGACTCTGAATTTTAATGCAAATAGAAAACACTGAGAGAGCACCCCCAAGAGCTGGTAGATGACACAGGCAAATCCCTCTGGAACCTTTGAGTGCTGGGAAGTCACCTGTGGTGACAGGACTTGGAAAGAAAAGCTGGATGACCATGACAACATATGAAGTGTACACATGGGACTAGAACATGAGGAGGGGCGAGACGTACAAGGTTGGAGGAAGCCCTTCCACTTCCTGACCTGGGCTGCCGCAGCCGTGTCTCCAAGGAGCTTCAGGAGGTTGCAGTCCGAGCTCCGCAGAAAGAAGGACAGAGACGAATAACCCGCAGAGCAAGTGCCAAGGGGGCGGTTTCGAAAGGATCCTTAGATGACTCCCAATGAGGAGGCAAAGATGAGAAACAGCTGGGGGGCGGGGCACAGACAACTGCTGCTCGGCAGTGGGACTAAGAATGAGGTGAGGCAGAACGAGCCTCCCTCATTAACTAACTTTCAAGTCTTCTCCAATATCCTAAGCATGTGGCTGCAACTCCTTAGTAAAAATTAAAATTTAAAGTTAAATTCTAGCTCAGTGATAAAGCACTTGCCTAGCGTGTGCAAGGGCCTCGGCTTGATCCCTGGCCAAGACAGACAGGCAGGCAGGCAGATAAATAGATGAATAGATAGGTAGATACATAGATATAGATAAATAGAAGATGGATAGATAGTAGATGCTAGATGCATAGATAGACAGGTAGGTAGGTAGGTAGTTAGATAGATATATACATACGTAGACAGCCTGCTCAGTAATCTCTGATTTAATCTTTATTTGATATTTTAAAGGTACATCAGGTTCTTGCCATGCCTTTGGGTCAGAGCATCAAAAGGCTTTCGGGCATGTCTGTGGATATAAAAGAAAGAGAAAAGCAAATATCACACTTATCTGGTTAGTAGCAATCTGTAAAACAAGTGCATGTAGAGATACAGTAAATATTTAAGTTTTGTTAGGTATTTGTAGCTAAATAAGGAATATGACCATTTAAACTTTTAAACTTTTGAAATTCATTCCATTTCTCGCTATTTTTTTGGCGGGGTTGGGGGAGAAGGGTCTACAGGGTGTTCATGGTCTCACTACTAGATCAGCCTCATAGTGGATCCGCCTATTTACACCCTCCCAAGAGCTGGGGTTTCAGGTGCAGTGCCACCATGCCCAGTCTCAACGGCTGTCTCTGCTCACCCCAGGGGTGGGGCCAGCATGGCAGGCCCAGGGATAGAACTCCCAGCCCCTGTGCCTGCTTGCAGGTGCTTTAATCCATTGAGCTGTTTGGCCAGCCCTCTCCACTTGTCACTATTTAACTTGTCTTTCTGGCTACAATATCTCTCTTTCTTTCTTTCTTTCTTTCTTTCTTTCTTTCTTTCTTTCTTTCTTTCTTTCTTTCTTTTTCTGGTCAGCACCAGCACTTAATTGTAAAGAAAGTTGTGTAAAGGAATATTTTTCAAGGAAACAGCACTATTTATTTGTGATTATTGCTGCATGAATAGACGTTATTCAAAAGTGCATCTTCCTTGGGCCATGGGCAGTTGGCAAGGCTGGGCGCAAAGGGTCATCCTAAGATATCTCAAAATTAAACGAGCCTTGAGTGAAATCAGTATCTTTGAAATCTTGTCACAAACATGTGACCACCCAGAAGCAAAGTCTGCTGACGCCAGGGCTTTGCAAGGTATCTCCTCTCGGCCTGGCTCACTGCCACAGGAACAGCGTAATAATGTTTCCTTCTAACTTTGTGATGACGGGAAGTATTGATCTGAACACCAGCCCACTATGTTGGAGCATGAAAATACATCAATAACGTATGAAAGGTGTAAAATATGTTTTACTATGCCGCTTGAAAAGGCATAAACATGCCATTCTGCATGAAGCCAAATACCCTGCGCGTTGTGCTAACAGCTGGTAACACGCTCATCTGCGGTCCAGACGAAGCCCAAGGGGGAGGCTTTCACCCCAAGGGCGGGGTCCGGCTGAACTCAGCCTTCTTGGTGCCCTGATAATTGGGCCTTGCGCGTCTGATGGTGGTGTGGGAATCAAGCTGCTTGCAGACAAATTGGCCAATGATTGCGGGGAGCTCCACCCGGAGAGGCTCAGGAGTGTGGGGATGTTTTACAGAGTGGGGTGCAATGGTGGAACCTTTAAATAAGAGCCAGGGAAGCAAGACGGAAAATGTAAGGAGCCTGCCTGCTGTGGCTCTTCCCACTGGCACCTGGGGATGAGTGTGGCGCCCACCATAGAGGGCGCTGTGGGCCGAGCTCCATGGGGCAAATGCACTTCCTGCTGCTGCTGCTGCTGCTGCTGGTGCACATGAGGAGGCCCACGTGGCACCAGTGTGGATGCCGCCGGCTGTCTGTCGCCATCTAAGTTCACATTCAATTGAGTGAGAGCTCAGCTCTTCCCTGGCCCTCGCCACACTCCCAGTCCCCATCCACCTTGGCCACCACATTGCAGAGTGTAGAGACAGACTGCCCTGGGGAGAAAGGTCTTGTGGGTAGAGGCACCCCAGATGGACAAGAAGAGCATGTGCTTCCCATAGAGAAGCACTTATGCTGAGTGCGGTGTTCCTAGAGCCCCAAAATTCAAAACCCTATGTCAACAGCCTGTCCCACTGAGCAGCAATGGCTGCTGTTTGCATGTGGAGCCCAGGCTTTCCTGCAGAAGCAAATCCAGCAGGCATCTGTACCTCGTGGGCTAGGCCCTGGGGACTATTTTAGGTTCCGACAAGAATGAGTAATGTGGAGACGCCGGGCTGGGATTCGAGGAGCGAAGGCCCCGCAGCGAGACATGCAGTGGAATGCAGAGGGTGTGAATTCCTTATTTCTGTCCTTGTGGTGTGGTAGGAAAAACACAAGTTTGGAGTAAAATGTCTCGAGCTAATTCATGTCTCTGACATTTACATGAACAAACAGAAGGTGAGTTTCCAAAGGAATCTTTAGGAGCGATGGAGAATCCTTATACTGGGGTCCTGAAGAAGTTTTTCTTTAATATATTTATGACATTTTATTTTGAACGCATACCAAAAGTACCATTTGAGATCGCCTGTAACTTTTGAGACAGCAGTATGGGAGAAATCAGAGATTACCATAATTGCTTATGGGAAAAATGATGTCACCCGGATGCTCGTAAAAATAAAGCTTTTCAAAGGAAAAGTTGCCCAGAAGATTCACCGCCATCGTTCGGGGTGGAGGGCACGGGACCCTTATCCACTTGCTCGTGGCTGTGTGGGAGACTCTCTTCACTAACCCTCACCCAGCCGCTAGTTTAGAGGCGAGCAGAGCTTCAATAGGAAGTAGTTCTAAGCAAAGCAAACTGAAGAGGTTTGCAGTGTGACCAGAGCTGAGTCATCCCTCTGCGGGAATGACCTCATCATGGTAAATAAGACTCTTGCAAGGTGGTCAAGGCCAGATGGCACTGGGGGGAGTGACTGAGGCTCAGGACAGAGGCAAGGAAGCAGCCATCAAAATACGTGGAGCTGGGTTCTCAGCGGGCTGGTCACGGTCCCATGCTCTGTGTGACAGTTTAACAAAGGTCCATGAGAAACACCATTGTGTGGGGGAAGGTGCAGAGAGAGTTTATGAGCAACCGTTTCACAAGATATAAAAACAGAAACCCAGGACGTAGAGCATTGTGCCACTGGAAGTGTAACCGTGCATATGGTGTGGCTCTGCACAGTGTAACCATGCTGCAGAAGAATGCGCCGTCGTGGGGCACACTGGTGAGCTCGCTCATACCCCTAAGGGCTCGTGTATTTATCCAGCGTGGGGGAAAATTTAAACTGGTGGCTAATTCTCAGTAGGAACACGAGAGCAAGCCTTCTGTTGGTGGCGGGGTATCCAGCACGTCACACCTCTGTCCAGGCTGGCCATGGGATCTGGCCTGTGCTGGTGAAATCAGCAGACACGGGGTCCCTGGGGAGAATTTGCCTTTGGAGGTGTTGGGGTCCTTCCTGCCACCCACTACCAGCAGTTCATATCAGGCCCCACTAGGTGGATGGGGCCTAAAGAGGAGCTCCTTGGGCATCAGTCTTCCAAGGCATGGTCGTCGCCAGGCTGGGCCTGGGCTCCAGCAGCTGCCCCTCTTCTGCTGTGGCCACTGACTTCCCAAGGTGTCGGCCTGACATGTATAACTTTTAGACAACCAGTTCTGTGCACTCCAGGACGGGTCTGCAGGCTCTGTGCAGGGCAGGTAACCTCCTTAAATTACAGGCTGTGTGATGGGGACAGGCCAGCTGTGAATCTGGATCACGCCATGCTGGCCAGTGACCTCCCGGCAGAGAGACTCGCGAGAGCTAATCTCGCCTACCTGAATGAGTCAGTATTGTGCTGTGGCGGTTTGCTCTTCCTTGTCTAAGCAGAAATAACTGCAGTGCCTTTTCTGATTAGGATGCTCATCGTTTGAATGCTCATGATAAAAGCATTCAAATTTTAAAGTATATAGAAAATAAAAATATATGAAAAAGGTGTTGCCCTCTGCAGCATTAGCAGGGTTGACAAGGTGTTACCCTGCTCTGTCTGCGTGTTTAGGAGTGTTCCCAGCTAACCGGGTGCTGAGGCCCGGGGTTGCTTCCATGCACGTCTCAAGCTCAGGGAATGGTGCTGGCTGCTCTGCACACGTTATTAAGCTCCGTAGCCTGTGTTCCCTGACATATGGATGTGAGGCAACATCACGCCCCACGATGTGTGTTTACTACTTATAGATATCTGGTGCTTCGCACCCCATATGTAAGGACATGCTGCTGTTTATTTTATGTGGTGCAGGAACAATATGGAGTTCCGTAATGTTGGCAACCAGTTAGCCTCCCAAGCTGGAGACGGGAATTCAGGAAGCGTGCCAGTGGGTCTCTCACCGAGTTCCCCGCGTTCACGGGGTAAGCTCCTCCCATGGTGAGCATTGCTGCTGGGGTGGAAGTGCATGAAGATTGAGAAGTCATTGATAGCTCAAGCATATCTGGTGATGGTTCAAACCTTCGCACTGCAGTGCCTTGTCCTCCAAGAGTGTGTGTGTGTGTGTGTGTATGTGTGTGTGTGTGTGTGTGTGTGTGTGTGAAAGTGCACTGTAGCTGAACCATAGGTTCAAAAAGCTGGGGTTTGCCTGGGGAGATAGCTCAGCATCAGGAGTGCCTGCCTGACAAGGACAATGTCCTGAGTTCAATCCCTGGTACTGGAAGAAGGAGAAGGAGAAGGAGGAGAAGGAGGAGGAGGAGATGGAGAAGGAGAAGGAGAAGGAGAAGGAGAAGGAGAAGGAGAAGGAGAAGGAGAAGGGGTTGTGCAGTCTCTGTCCTCTTTGCAGTGCTCTTTCTGTATTCCTGAGAGAGGTGAGCAGGCTGGACACGGGCCGTCCCACGTGGGCTTTGACTGAGCAGACTGGGCTCGGAAGGTGCTTCACAAGCGAGGTGGAGGCTTCCCAAGCTTGCGGCTATGAGTGGGCATAGGAACCGAGAAACTCAGGCCCAGTGTGACCTACATGCACATGTTACATGCATACATATGTGAACACACATGTTCACACACATACATATGAATCTACACATACTTTTCCACACAAACCATTATGTCCTCAGAGGTTCAGCCCAGGAATTTGGGTGCCACAGACTTGGAGTGACTCCATTATTGTGTGGCAGATGGCTCCCAGCAGGTGAGTGTGAAGCACAGGGCACGAACACCTAAAACATCCAAGAGTAGTTCCAGCAGCAATTGTGTGAATGAGATAAAAACCTAAAGAAAAGGGTAAGGGGTCCAGGCTGGCAGGCTGGCATTCCACGCCTGCACGTGAGAGAGAAACTAACACAAAAGGCGGTTCACTCACCACAGGGCAACCTATAAATGCGATTTTGCATTTCATTTCACACTAATTCTGAACAGTTAAATGTTCTCACTACAGCTTAAAAAGAAACCCAAACAGAAAAGTATCAAAATAAAATTTAAGTGCACCTGGAAGAGAAAAATGGTCAAAAGTATCCCAAGTAGGGGCTGGGGAGATAGCTCAGTAGAACAAGCACTTGCCTGGCAAGCTCAAGGACCGGAGTTCAATCCCCGGTTCTGAAACAAACAAACAAACAAACAAACAAACAAACAGTATCCCAAGTAGTTTGTGGTACAGAACAAGTTGCATACTTAGGACAGAGCATGGCTGACTCAAGGATGTAAAGTTCTGCCCTGAAACTACAGGACGATGGGGGGGGGGGGTGGTGTCCGTGGTGCTGACCCCAGTGTGTAGCAAGATGAGACACCTCCGCGTTCTGGGCGCAAGAAGCCCAGGTGCAAGGGTGGGTAATCTTTGGGGTAGCACAATGTGCATGTGTGGTAGACCAGGAGGAGAAAGCAGCTGTACTGAGCTAGCACGGTTATTGAACCCAGCAGCTCTCACGTGCTAGTCGAGTGCTGGACCTCAGAGCTGAACCCCAGCCCAGGAAGGCCTCAGAAAAGCAAGTTTCCAAACCCAGGAAGAGATCTCTCTATTTTAATAATGTAGAGCCCATCACCTGGGCTTTATCACATTTCTCTATTTTTAGATTTATCTCTAATAAAATAAGAACCTTGAAATAAAATTTCAAGAGCTTCAGAATTCTTATAGACAAAGAAATACCCAAAATAGATTATGAGGGTTTTGTTTTGCTGGTATCTAAAAAAAAAAAAAAGAAGTGAAAATCAGATTGTTTTATTTTCATGGCAAAATTGCTACTGAAAAACGCCCTGAATCTTTCATGATCTCTCCTTCTGCTCCTGTGTTTAAGATCAAAGGTGGCCGTGTGACTCTTACAAACCACCCTGGAGGTGGGGAGCTCAGTGGGAGGGAGCAGAGCAAGCTTTCTTGGGGCAGTGGGGACCACGAGTGAGTCTCACTGTGCCTGCCTTTGCCCTCGGCACACCCCACGGGCTCTCCTCCGTAGAGGCTCCCCAAGCGGGCCGCTCTTCACCTCCACCCTCTGTCCCTGGTCTGCGTGGCCACCTGACCAGCTTCCTGGCTTCTGTCCTCGGCCCCGAGATCTGATCTTTGAGGCTATGATTAAGTAAATGGAGATTAGTGAGGCAAAGCACCAGGATGCTGAGACAGCTGCTCCCTAACTGAGAAGTCACCGCCCCTGGGCAGCGGTGGACAGCGTGCTCAACACAGACACACGGGGCTCAACACAGCTCCATGGGGGTCCCTCCTGGGAGGGCCCCAGCAGGATGGAGGACAATGGCTTTAGGCCGTGCCTGGTTGCACGTGGCGAGCAGCTGTCCTGCACCACCTCCCTCTGCCATGTCCTCCTCACCACATCCAGGCCCAAGAAAGTGTGGAGCAGGAGCAGACCCCCATGGACTGGCACCCCTCAAGCAGTGAGCCCAAATACGCCTCCCATCCCTTGCTGTTCTCAAGCACTCTGTCTCAACCTTGCAAGCTATGTCTCGTGTCAGACACCCGGGAGCTCCGAGGCCACGAGACCTTGCCCGGGGGAACTAAGTTGGTTTGGCAGGAATAACCCAGGTGGATCCAGTTGCTCATGGGTAATTAACTCCACCAGCGGTCTGCGTGGTGCTGTGCCCTGGGTTTATACAGCGCCTACTGCAGACCGGTGCGTGTTCTGTCACCGGGCCTCCTTCAGCAGCCCAGGGCTGAGTAGGAAACAAGAAGAGGAACTTAGGGAGAATTCAAGGCTTGCTTACGTGGATGCGTGGGTGGCAGGTGGCCGCAGCTCCTGGAGGTGCCCAGGACCACCCCTGCCTGCCTGCAGCGTGGGGGCCTGGGTCCCTGTTGCAGCTGGGAGCTGACCCACCCACCTCCCCGAGTTGCACCAGGGAGGAAGACGATTTCTCTGCCCTGCAGCTCCAGAAGGACGGGTGCTGCCTGCACCCAGAAGGCTGTGGCATGTGGGCTGGCTGTGACACAGCATCCACAGAGTGCAGAAGGAAGGTGGTGGCTCAGATCTGTGTCACGTACATACAGCTCCCTCCCTGGGGCCTCCTCCCAGGGGCTCTGAGGCTGCTCACAACCTCCTGCATCACACGAGGGTGGGATTCATTCTAGACAAGGTGCCACTCTGAGTTCTGCACTCCAACCCCAGGGATAGCATTTGGGAAAGCAGAGGAAGGTGGCTGTCACAGCTGCCTGAAGACCTGCTCTCCTCCTCCTCTGGATCGACAGGAAGCTTCCGGGTACCCGAGTGGAAAGCCGGACCCTCCCAGCAGCATGTCTCCCTGGCAGCCCAGAGGTCTCTGCTGCTTTCAGGGACTGAAGGTTAAGAAAATGGGTGTGAGTTTGGCCCAGAGTACCGGCCTCAGTGTGGGGCGCTTTCCTTCCTCCCTTGTCCCTCGGATGTCCTGAGCCTCAGATTAAAGCTCCCTGCCATGGCGCCACTGGAGAGGATCACATCATTCACCACTACTGACCCAGCTGGATCAACTGCAGCCCCTGCCACTGCATGGCCTTGAATCAGTGGCTTGAGGCCTCTGAGCCTCTGCCTTTTCACTTCTAAGTAGAACCGCTAGCGGGCCTATATGTTAACGTGAGAATCAGATGCGTTAGTTAGCGTATCTTCTGCATACTTTCAGCAACATGGGCACATCACACAGCCCTACCAGCACCCCCCTGAGGAGCTCCTCACAGCCTGAGGCCCCTCCCTGTGCCATCCCGTGTGGCACTATCAAGCAGAGCAGGGTCATAATCATGTGCTTTTGCTCTCAGCCCCAAACCATGCAGCTTCCTCTAGGCCAGATCGGGCACAAAAACTCCAGCTGACAGTGGCACTGAGCACAGAGGCCACGGAGTGGTAGACACTGTGAAGCCCCAGTCCAGTCCCCAAGTGGAGCAGGGCTGAGGGGACCCCGTCAGGGCTTCTGGCCTCTGCATGGCTGCAAGGCCAGAGCCCATCACGAATGCTCTGGACCTTCCTCCCCGACTTCCTCCTAAATGACCGACACAGCAGGACTCGAGTTCTTCCCACTGAGGTGCTGGTAGCTTTCCTACTCACATGGAGCGACTTAGAGTTAATTCAAAACATAGCCTGTCTTTCACCTGGCATGAGGCTCATGTATTTTCCCCAAGAACTTCTCCTCTAGGAAACTGCAAATTACCCAATGGCCTCTCTATCCTATGGACTGAAAAATATTGATGCTGAGCAAATTGGACCCTGAGTTTCATTTATTGGATTTGTGAGGTGCAGAGAGAGTCGTTTCTGCTGTCATAATAGCCCCAGGTGGCTGTCCTTGCAGGAGTGCCATCCACACCGGTGGTGGCTCCAGACGACAGGAGTGCTGGGCCGAGCCCCTGGCATCGGCTTTAGGCTCCAGCTGAGAGGTGCTCCCGGCCCTCCTGGCAGGTGTGCGGTGGTAATGACATTTCTGGAGCTAGCATCTCACACATTTCCCTCCCTCGCTCACCCTCCTGTTGTCTTTTGTCTATTTACCATCTGGAACCACGTTTTAACTCCTGGGATAGGAGTTGGAAAATTTGGAAAATACTCAATAGAACCACATTGATAAGAGTAGAGCTGTACTGCACACAGTTACAGAGACCAGTAGTGTCATCTGTTCCCTAGCATGTTCTGTCACCTCAGAGAGCTTAGCAACGGATGTAGCACTTTCCTGTGGGCTTTGGTGCCGACCTCTGCTCCTTAGTAAGCACCCCTTTGTCCAGTTCTTCCCTGACCCTGTGCCCAGTTTGCTGAGCCCTAGTTTTCCTTTGTGCCACGCCCTTTGACCTCTGAGGGCTCCATACTGTTGCCGATCTCTTCCTCTCGGCTCCTCATCTCCACAATTGACATCATCGGATATTGACCTTTACTTTTTGCATTCAATTTTATGTTGATTACTTCTTAAAATTTCTGATACAAGTTGTGTGGATTTTGTTGAGAGATTCTCACCCTTTGATAGACATTGTCTATCAAAGAAGAATGAAGGAAAGAAGGAAGGAATAAAAGAAGGAAGGAAAGACAGATGCATGAACAGTTGAATTTCTTTTTTTATGCATTTAGTACAGGGTCTACAGGTCTCACTACACAGATCAGGCTGTGGTGAGCCTCCTGTTTTCAGCTTCCCAAGCACTGGGATTACAGGTGTGCACCACCACACCCAGTCTCAGTTGCCTGCCCAGCATGCCCTGAAGGCAGGGCCAGCATAGCACCCTGAGGGTGGAACCCCAGTCCCTGCGTCTGCCTAAGCAGGTGCTTTAGTCCACTGAACTATCTGGCTGGCCCTAAATAGATGAGTTTCTATGAAGAGTTCACTTTGAGGAGAGGACAGAGTCAGATAGATGCACACACAGTGACAGCCCTAGTGGAGTCAGGTTGTGGGTGACACCCTCCCTGCCCTTCCCAGGAGCCACCCCATCTTCCCTGTGCTCAGATTCTCTCCTCATTCCAGGTTGGAGTGAGGCCTCCATCACACCAGCTGTTGTTGCGTGGCTTAGTGTCAACTCTGTGGGCTTGAGAGGCCCTGGGAGGTCACACTCTAGGCATCTTGGTGGGTCCTGAGGGTTTTGCCCCAGGGCCTCCACCTGGGGCCTGGCCTCTCCTTCCTGGCTCCTCCATTGGCTGCCCTGGGCTGAGCAGCTGTCCTCTGCCGGCCCTCCCACCGTGATGCTCCAGCCCCACTTTCAGCCTGAGAGCAATGGCACGAGTGAGCGGCCTGTGTACTGAATCCTCTCAAATCCTGAGCCCAAAGACAGCGTCCTGTTCTACGCCGGGTGGTCAGCTGTTCTGTCCCTGCTCGGGGAGGTCCTCCAACACTCCAGGTGACTGCTTTGTGGTCGTTCTGCCTGCTTTCGCCTGCCTCCCCCAGGGATCCTGGCCACCTAGACACTTTCCCCATCTTTTGTGATACCAGGTCCCTGGAACTTACCGTCCAAAGAGACCTCACGACACAGGTGCTGAATGTCTTCCTGGAAGGGTTGAGCTTTCCATGCACAGGAAGAAAGGCCTGCAGGGAGACCAAGGAGTCTCTCTGTCGACTCCAGCTTGGGGCAGTGGGGTGCGGGAGTGATGTCTGGGACTTGGGCAGCTGCTGTGGGACTGCAAGGTGAGGAGCCTCAGGAGGAGCAGTGCGTCAGGTCTCAGGAAGGGAGCCTGCATCCCCGAGGGCATCACAGAGCCAGGACCAGTCTTCTCCAGACCTGAACGGTGTGGATCTTCTCCGCTTCAGCCACCACAGGTTATGCTTTCTATTTGCAACCCAAAACACCCAAGGGCAGAGACCACACCTTTTTCCCCAGGTGTATGTGTCCTTCCTCAGTCTAGTGCTCATCAAACCACAGGTGCATGCTACATTTGGGGTGCGTAAGAGCTCACTTGGCTCTTGGGAGCGGCTCAGAGGACAGAACTTCACTACTGCCAGGACCTACACGCACCTGTTTCTCTAGGACCCCTACCTCCCGCCCCCGGCAGCAGACAAAGTGGCCCGGTGAGATGCCCAGCCTAGCCTCTCTGGGCTTCTCAGAAGTCCCCAACTCTCCCTCCCAAGAGGACCCCAGCTCAGGGCGGCAGTGTACCCGAGGATTCTCCACACTGAGCCCTGCTCGAGACACACATCTCTCAGAAAGAAAAAGTTTCCAGGATCAAGAACAGTGGGGTTGTTTGCGGCAGCCATTCAGCCGGTACTGAGGACCGAACAACCACATGTGCCTGGGTGCTGGGAGGACACAGGGGCGCCGCTCTCAGTGCTTCCCTGCACCCCAACCCCCAGCCCCCAGCACTCTCAGCTCCTCTTACCCCCAAATGTGGGTTTGCTGTAATCGTTTGAGCCAAAATGAGCAAGCCTTAGATTTTCGACAGATCCCTCTCCAGCTGCCTTCCAGGGCTGTATTTCATTTAGTTTTATAGAGTTCGTTGGAAGGTGAAATGCGTAACACGTTGCAGGGCGGCCGTGCTCCGAAGACCCCCGCTCATGAAGAGCACGATTAAGTCTGGTTTCTGACCCCAGGTGACACGCACACACCGGGTGAGGGATGGATGCTGTAAACGCCCTCTCTCAGGTGCTGAGACCCTCTGGGGCAGAGGGATTTATGAAAGGCCACTTGGAGAGGTTAATAAACATCCGAGGAGTTTCGATGTGTGGTAAGAGGGGGCTGCAGAGAGTGGAGCATGCGCTCTGTCTCCATCCACAACCCAGACAACAAGAACGTCTCGCGTCCCCCCAAGGTGCAGGATGGCGCTGTTTCTCTGCTTGGAGCTTGAGAAGAGCGGAGACATTAAGGAGACCCGCATGCCTGCTGGAAACGAACCTTAAATCACTGTTTCCCATGGGCAAATGAAGGAGCCATCTTCATTCTCTCTGGGTACATTTTGAAGTTTGCAGAAGTATAAAAATGAGCCCGCACAGCCCTAAGTGTACAAGCGGATCTTTCCACGATGTTAACAAGAGCATCACTTCTTCCCATTTCCTCCTATACTTCTTTAAGGAACAAAAATGATCTGCTCTAAAATCTTCTTGAAACATGTCGTGCCTCAGGCAGAACGTCGGGCTTGGGTTCCGCCAGGAAGCCTGTTAGTAATGGGCAGAGAAGACGCAGGCTGGCATCAGTCCTCCGGAAACCCAAGGCCTCAGCCACTGTGGCAGGGACATGGCCTGCTCCTTGTGGACTTCCAGGGCCAGCACCTTCTGCCTGTGGCTTACACCGGGGCTGTGTCGCTGCTCACGCACAGTCGGCTCACCAAGTCCTTCTTGAAGCCAGGGGGAAATGGGGAGAGGAGGTCGCTGCGCAGCCCGCACCTCTGGTAGGAGCTACCTCGGGACCGCAGAGGCCTGTTCCTATACCCTGGCTGCTCCTCAGGCACGCGGGCAGCCCCGTCTACGCAGCATGGATAGGCCTGGGGTAGAACCTGATCCACCAGGCTAGGGCTTCCAGCTGAGCTCAGGACACCTGGGGCCTCCCCAGCCTCCACCCCCAGACTTTGCTGTCCCGTGGGGCGCTCTGCCCTCAGTCTGGTGGGACTCTTTTACTTCTGTATCAATGTGCATTGGTTTCAGTTTTGCTTGAGTAATGACGGTGTGCATCTGGCTCCACTGTCGTTTTCTTTTATTGAATTTGTTTCTGAGTTTTGTTCACACGGATGCCCGTGTACCAACATACCCACCAATGGTCCCATGTGCGTGTGTCTTTTCTGACATGTTGTACACCTTAGCCTCTTGGGCATTTCCTGTGGCCTCCCCCTTCTGTAAGACACCCTTCCCATGCTTCCACGAGGGCACTGAGGGCTGCCCTGGCCGAGCGCCTGGAGGTCCGGCGTGCAGGCCACGCACGCACCCCACCTCCCCAAATGCTTCTCCACCACAGTTCCCCCAAGCCACAGCCCAACAGCTCTGCCCCAGATGCCTGCCTCACTCTGCCACCTTCAGCATTGGCAAACACTTCAAGTTGCCCCCGTCTAATTCAGCAAGGTACCATGGCATCTGTGTTCATTTTCCCATTCCACTTGGCAGTAAATTTGGGGGACCTCAGGGAGTTCACACCCTTATAGGGGGTTTGCATGGAAACCAGTGAGTAGACATGTGTAGTTCCCATATCACCAATTCTACAAGCTTTGCTGGCAGAGTGTCCCCAAAATCTACCTGTCCTCGGGGCACAGGAGTGGGGCTGCAGCATGACTGAACACTGTGGACCTGCAGCCCAGCCCAGGCTGTGGTATGCAGTCACCCCAAGAGCACCACGCAGCACATCAAGCCTGGTCAGTCCACTGCTCCTCCCACGTGGATGCACACCTTCTCCTCGCAGACCACGTGAACATGACCTTGAGCACAGGGCCCTCCCACGGATTCACGATTCCATCTGGCGTGGTGCTGCGGGTTGCCGTGGGCTTAATGGGCTGCCTGTGGCTCAGTGGCCTCTGTGGCACCCCCATGCTGCCCATCACTCAGATCCTGCATCTGCACAGGGCCCTGCACCTCAGAGTCCCTCTGATTCTGAGGAGGTCACTGCTACCTCGGTAGCTGTCTCTCCCCTCTGCTGGTCACTTCCTGTGCCCGGCAGAAGACTTCTGTCTGGTAGAATCCCACTTGTTGATGCGTGGTATTACACTTCATGTTGTTAGTATTTGTTCAAGAGCTCCTTGCCTTGTGCCTGTGGATTCAAGCATTTCACCCACTTTATCTTCTGGGTGCCTCAGAGTTTCTATTTTGATAGGTGGTCTTTGGTCCACTTTGATGTGATTTTTAATACACGGTAAGGCCCATGGCTGTGATCCCGTTCCTTCTACCCACGGACAGCCAGCTTCCCCAGTGCTGTCCATTAAAAAGGCCGCCCTTCCCCCAGCTAATGTTTCTGTCCCTTTGTCAGTGGCTAATGAAGGCTCATGGAGTATCCTCTGTCTCCTAACCCGTGGGTCTACGCGCCTGTGTTTGTGCTGCTGCCGTGCTGCTTTCATGGCTGTAGCTTTGTAGTGTACTTTGAAATGCAAGCGTGTCAAACTCCTCCCCACTCTGCTGAGAATTTCTTTGCCACCCCCTCCCCCATCTCTTCTGGTTCCATGTGAATCTTGGGACTGCTTTCTCTCAAGAATGCAGTTGGCATATTAATGGGGATTATAGTGGATCTAGATAGGATATTTGGTAGTAGAGACGTGCTTGTGACATTAACTCTGCCTGTCCAGGGAGGGGATTCCTTCCTTTCATAGCATCCTTTTGTGGACACCTGCTTGTAGTCTGGAGTGATGATGCCTACTGTGGGGAGTGAGTGCACCCCCAGACACATGTGTGCCCTCTATACTCACCTTCCTGGGCCCCTCTCCTCCCTCCTCATCTTTAGATCCCCTTCCCTTGGACAACAGAGCTATTGCCATATTGCCCAACGTCTACCTTTGCTGTACTCTTTAAATTATGGATACTTCAGGTTTCTCATCATCGTGGTCTGTCCAGCTGCCCCCCAAACCCCATGCAGTCATACTTTTGGCAGAGGTGACCGAATTTAACATGTGTGATTGATTCATACATAGTGCAATGCTGGGATTAAGGGTGCTGGGATTAAGGGAGGGATTGCTGGATCATTGTGCTGATTGCATCGACATCCCCTAATCCCTGTAGACTGGATACAACATGGGGGCAAGAAGCAAGCTCTCTCTCTCTCTCTCTCTCTCTCTCTCTCTCTCTCTCTCTCCCCCCTCTCCCCCACACCCTGTTGCTTCTCCTG